>SKCR01050689.1:0-173081 GCA_019454045.1 Zanthoxylum bungeanum
CACTACTCTTCTTCATTTGCTTCTCAAAATTTCGGTCAAACCAGAAATTTTTGGAGAAGAAATCGGCAGTGAAGCCGTGAATGAGAGGGAGAAGAAAAGAGAGGGAAAAGAAGAAGACCGTATGTCTTGCATGTGAGAGAGAGAAGATAAAGCTTTAATATATATGTTTATATATTTACCAAGTAAAATAAAACATATATATTACTTTAATTCTAAAGTCAAAAAGTAAAAAGCAAATGTTGCTTTTTCAACTTCTACATCAATCACTCAAATCAAGTGACAACATGTCATATCACTCAAAGTGACATTTGATTTGACGCTTGATGTGACTAGCGATTTGACGCATGAGAGACGATTGACTTGCGTGCCGCACTCGAATTCGAAATGCGAATGCGCTCGCAAATAATCCCGGGCTCGGGTTCGCTAATTCCAAATTAACGAATTTTCCGTCGCGTCGTAATTAAATGATTACGCCTAGCGAAATCACTATTCACGTCGCTAACGAATTAATTCTAAATTAATTCGTTCGCCCGAATTAAAATCTAATTTTAATTCCGCGTCGAAATCCAATTTCTAATAATATATCAAATATTTATTTTTATCGATTAATTCCAAATTAATCGTTCTCTCTCTTTAATTAATATTTATACCAGATAAAATATCTCCGCAATTAATCCCAGATTAATTTTCTCTCTCTTCTAATTAATCCTAGATTAATTTAGTGCGAGTTATACATCATCAGTGAATCTTCAGGAAGCGTCCCATGAGATCTCCGGATATATTGGCAGTAAATACGGTCGTCGGATTATTCGAACACGTAAGTACCTCGTACTACGTTTATACCGATTTACAAGACAAGGTTGGCTTCTAGCAAAGCGCCATGCCTACCCAATTCTACAGAAATATTCTTACAGGAATATATAGATATGTATCAAGCGTAGTATACCGTAGTATTGTGTATATCGGCCCAGTATCGGATAGTCACGTGCTAGGGCTGGGGCTGGATAAGTGTCTGCCCCGTCCGAAGCACATGTCGGATGTCTGGTAACTAGTATCTATAATCGGATATTCATGACCTGGTCACAATATCCTGATTGGTTGCGCAACACTTAAGAGCACTAATACCATATCCTGCGTGACATCATCTCCAATATGACTGAAGTGATACTTCCGTCTTGACATCACACCCCAATACACTACGACTCTCTGATAAACCCAGAAGTGGTGTACGCAGAACCGGTTAAAGCCCTGTACCACCAAGACCAAAGTCTATCGATTATCGTAAGTATTAGCGATGCAAGTCTCAGGTTAAGACTATACACACCTACCTTGATTTCGGCCTCCCATAGACACATAGTCATAATACCAATGGATTCCGAGGGGTCTATCCAGAGCGAAGCTATTTCCCGTACCATCGGTGAAACACGACCTCCTATCGCACTTGCATAAGTATCCAATACTTATATATATGAGAACTATGCCGTTGTGCCCTCACAACGCGCACAAGTGCAATACTAGCCTATTCCGCATTATCGATGTCCTGTCTCGATAATACTCCGCTAGGGATATTTAATGATTAATCCTTCGGGGATTGATACTCTCATATCATTCTCAATCCAGGAACTAATCATATGGACCTCTCTTCATTTATACATTTATGGTGATCTAATCACAAATGATGAGAGTGCAATTTCCTTGTCACATAGTTAATTTGTACAACAACACACGTGATCTGTACAAATAGTGACACTATGGGTCATTTTGTCCAACAATCTCCCACTTGGCACATAGCCAGTCACTCGAGTGTCTAACACCCGAACTATGTACGGTTCGCTCAAATTGCTGAGGAAAGGTTTTCGTCAGCGAGATTTGCGTAATTATCTTCTGACGCGATTTATAACGATCATCACATCGCCACGATGTTGATCCGAACGAATCAGATGATATAGAAGTATATATCTGGATCGTCGATGAGACCTTAATTCCTTAGCCTGTGCTGACGCCTAGCTCAGCTGCTAAAAGAACTATATCTAATTTAATTAGATTTATTATCGATCCAAATGGCTTCTATTGCTGCCGCTCAGCTGCAACAATAATCCGCATTTGTTGTTAATTCGGCAACAGTTATCTTGCTCGGAATATTTCCAGCTCACTGTCCCAGTGTTCAAACTTTTATAGTACCGACATTATTTACCGGTTTGGAAACTTGCAGCAGTGATCCTAGTCACTTCAAGTTCTCCATCTCCATAGTTTAAGACAACATCTTAGTTCTCTCAGATACTAACAGATTTCTTAATCTTCAATCCAGTGACTATCACTTGGATTGACCGATTGTGACTCCATATGCTCGAAGCGTATGAGACACCAATACAAGTACATTTTAAATGTACAATTTCCAGAGTGTAAAACTCCAAATCTATCCCTGTAGATCTTTATTCCTTGAATAAAGGTTGTTACTCCCCAGAATTCTACGGAGAATTTCTATGAAAGCCAAGCTTTCACCGATTGTTTTATGGAATTAATTATCAGTGCTCTCCCACTAACCTCCTTTATACACAAGAATCATTTTTTTTTGAATTAAATCATACTCCATTATGATTTCATCAAAACGATAATTCCTAGAACCTATGCTTGCTTCAATCCAAACATGGATCGAATAACCTGCAAACCTTGTTTGTCGGTTATACAAAATCGTCAGGATGTTGTAAGCATCCTCCAAAAGGTTTCCTTTTCAGGAAAGCGATTTTGATCTGCAACTGACACATTTCATAAATGAAATATGCAGTTATAACAAGCATCTTCAAAATGGATTTACCATGGCAACAGGTAAAGGTTGAATCGTTATTAACACAATGTTGATAACGATACCTTTCCGTCAAAAGCCCAGCTTTGTACTTGGTATGTTGCCTTCCAGGTATGTCTTCCTTGAAGACGTTTAATGTACCAATAGGCACAATGCCTTGTGGTACAACAACTAGTATCCAAAATAGTTGTTATACATGGAATCCATTTCGGACTCATGGCACTTTGCCATAATAGGGAGTCGATACCTCGTATCACTTCCTCAAAACGTAGTCGGTGGATATACCTTCATAAGATTGACATCTTTATGAGGTTAGATCAGAAACCCATAACCTAGGTTGTTTTCTGACTCTATCCGATCGATACTCAATTCTTGTGATTCGAAGATTATGGTACAGTTTCATCATATATGAACTATTTATGTTCCATTAAGACTTCGTGCCTAGAACAGATTACTTACTCCGATTTCATCGAGTATCACTATCCTCCCACTGACCACTGCATATCGGTATTCCTCTCAGGAAAAACCATATGGTGAGCAACAATCACATTGTTCTCATGTGAGATTTACAAGTACTATACTTATGGTTTTTCCTTAGGATAACCTATATTGGCACTTATCCAATTTGGGTCCTTATTTTGGTATCATCCAAACGTTATGCCTGGCATACCCAAATTATCAGGAATGAGAAACCTTGTTTCTTCCCTGTTCATATCCTATATGACATCTGTCAAACAGATTTATATGGAACCTTATTCTAAATAAGTTATTGCACAGTTAAAACTTATCCGTTGAAGGAAATGGTAGCTCAGAGCGACTCTTGATTAATCTTATCATGTCTAACATGATTCGGTTAATCCGTTTGGACACACCGTCACTTTGACGTGTTCCGGGAGGAGTCCTCAGTTTGAAAGAATACTATACTCTTTCAAGTACATATGAAACTTACTGCTTAAGTATTTTCCAATACGGTCTTACCGTGGTGGCATAATACTATAGCCGATCTGTTTGTCTATTTCGTGTCGAAACTCTAAAGGTTTCGATTTGTGTTCTTTAAAAAAAGAAACACATAACCATAACGTGATGCCACATCCGTTTTAGGGTCACGAAATATTCATGTTCACATCTAGCCTAGCTAGATATGGGCCCACTTACTTCACCATGAATAGGGCTAACAGATCGGTGGCCCTTTTACTATTACCAAGCAAATAGTATTTTAGGTACTTTACCTAATAAACTAGATTCGCAGACCTTATTTGAATAGTCAAATCAGTCCTAGTACCCACTCTTCAAAAGTGTGGATATACGAGTCTCGTTAAATTGTGTCCTAGACAACAATGCCACAAATAAGTCTCTATTGATCAAATCAATTTGAGCTATTTATTTGTCATTTTATATGTTTGAGATTTTATTTATATTCAAAATATAAATTCTGTTATTTACATCTAATGTATTTATCTCAGTATCATCTTTATATAATAAAACACTTAGTGTTCTATAATATAAAGGTTTTATCCGCAACGGATTAAACACTGATATAGAGATAATGTCTCTAGTCAAACTAGTTACATTATAACAGTTCATAATTAAGTATATACCCAAAGGGTAGTTCCTAAACTTAGGTATCTACGGTCGAAACAGCGACTTTCGTCCCGTTTCCGATTCGCAGAGCAATCTCAGCTTGAAGTCAGTATCCTGCTCAAAGCAGATTCTGAACATCAATACATATATTTTATGTACCACACTAAGTATTTAAAATCTAATTTCAATACTAGCTGTGAACATAACTAAGACAAATATTTTTAAGTTAGAGCCTCGCCCTTTCTTTAATTCCTTCGTGTCTGCCATATCCAAATGGTAGTCACTTTGGGATATGTCAATTATCCTTTCAATATTTCAGAAACCTTAGGCCAAGCCTTGGGTTCTTAGAATATCGAAACGATGTGCACCTCGTGCTACATGCCCAATTGCAAACTTTGACTTTATTTCCTCTAGAATAGTCAATTAATTTTCCAAGAATTATAAATTGCAATTTTAATACTTCTTAAATCTAAAATTAGATTTATGACAAGTATATTAAATTAAGCATTAAAGTCATCATCATAAATCTTCCAAAGATTTTACGCTCTACTTATTTTGCTTAATTTTGGGCTTAAGGTATAATAAGTTATTTTATCAAATAAAGTAACCTATTATTTATTCCCAATTTGAAAATTAAATCATTTAAAATATTTCAATCCCAGATTATATTTTAAATATCCAACTTTTCAATTTTATCTTGATTACAATAGTCCAACTATTTAATCAACGATTAGTGGTACTATATATATTATAATGATTATAATAGTCCAACTATATAATCAAATATAATCCAAATTAATTAACCTCAATTACATTGATTATTATAATCCAATTATAAAATCAACTGTAAACTGAAATTAATTAATTCAAATATATTGATTAATATAATCCAATTATATATAATCAAGTATAATACAGTCCAACTGTTTATTAAAACAACAATTTAAATATTAGTCCAACTAACATTTAATCTAATGACGAAATAATTTAAATGAGCGCGTATGGCGAGTAATTGAACGAGTATTGCAAATTCAATTCTTACCTCCCACTATTTTTCGTCGAGCCTCTAACCCTGTCGAGTACTCGGGAAACCGTGTTTCCTAGTGGGCTAGGATCCCGTTAAATATCACACAATCTTGACTTTGGCCAACAAATTGTATGATAATTAACTAGGTAGATCTCGAAGATCAATTGGATCTTATCCAACTCCTAGATCTAGTAGGTGGACATCCAAGTCCCAAACATATATCTTATATATGCCTATACATCGAATGTATACCCTAACCTTTTTCCTCTGAATCAACTAGGCCTTGGCTTTGGCACAACAAACCTAGTGATCCCAGTCAAGCGAGGACCCATTGACATGGAAGCTTCGTAATCAATGTCAATGGACAAGAAGTGGTCTTGACTTTGGCCAACAAACCACAACTTGGACACGACACCGATATGGAACAAAGCTTCGTGATTAAAACACATCTTCGACGGACAAGGGCTTGACTTTGGCCAACAACCCCTGCCAATCTCGGATCTTGAGTAAAAATCACTCAATGGAAGGAAAATAAACGCTTGATATTTAACGAGGGTTTTTCGCGTGCAAATTGGCTACCAATTTTAATTATCTTTGTTAAGGTCTCATCATCAACACCCTTAAACATGCATTCTAAACACATAATAAAGCGCATATGATAAAATAATAATGATATGCGGATGGATACTTTACATTGATCCTAGATCAAATCTCTCATTTTCTCTCTCCAAAGCTAGCACATGTAATTACTTCTACCGTTACACTACACTTCTAAAGAAACCTCATTTACATGGAGGGGAATAGGTGAGAAGAGAATACAAAGAAATAGGAGATAAGGCTGGACACGCAGGTCCAATTTAATAATCAAATTTATTACAATAATTTCTAAAAATCGCCCCACCCGGCTAATATCCATCCGATATACATTATTCAAACATCACAACCATGTATTCATACAAGCATGTTATCAATCAATCAATCCAATAATTAATCTTGATAATTAGTGATCATCCAATGTTCAAACAAAGATTTGATTTTGTTCGAGTCAAACTCGTATTGCGAACACGTACTCAAAGTACGATTTCTACTAATTAAATTAAATTACATGATTAAATCCAATTTATACGTATTTAATTCTAATTCATTATTTAATTCCAAATTAAATATTACACTTTATAAAATAAACCTTTACGACTTAAATTCCAAATTTAATCGTTACGGGTCTCAAAGCCCGATTAATATCCAATATTAATTTAATTAAAGACCAATGGGCTTTTAATTAATTTCTTGAGGCGTGGACTTTTGGTCAACTCGGGTCAAACCCGCAACCAAAGTCCAATCCGGGAGTTACCCCATAAGCCCATAAATTAATTTAGGCCCATTAGGCCCAATTAAACGTTAAAGGTTCATTAGTCGCATTTGGGCCTTTTGGAAGCGGTTTTGGGCCTAATTGGATCCAACCAATTTTGGCCTAAACCAACTTTGTACAACAAAGTCCAATAAACCCAATAACAACTTTGAAAGCCCAAATCCAATTTTAAGCCCAATAATTTAATTCCAAAAATTCCAAATTTTCCAATTAAATTACCTAAATTGTATAGCATTATTAATTGCCCAAATCAAAGTTTCCAAAACATCAAATTTGTCCAATTAATCATGCTTCAAGTGTCTCGGCCAAAGAGGGAAATTATGCCCAAATCAAATTCAATCCAATTGAACCAAATTAAACATAAATTCAACATCCCCAAATGATTTGCAAGTCATCCAATGAACAAAAAATCAAAAACCCAAGACAATTTTAGGGATCATATTTTCGGCCATCACAAGCAAATTGGGGAAAATTGTTCCAAACACTTTTTCATCAAATTGATCTAATCAATCATCAATTAAACAACATTCAAGCATTCTAAATCATCCAATTTCATTAAACATGCTCAAAATCAAGTTTACCCAAATTTGTCATGCCCAAAATTTAGGGAAAAATGGATCCAACCAAATTTCATGAAATTGATTATGCACAACATCAATTCAACCTCATTCAAGCATACTATACTAAACAATTTAATCATTTGATGCTCAAATTGAGTTTACCCAAATTAAAGTTTTGGCCAACATTAAGCAAATTGGGGAAAATCAATCCAATTAATTTTTCATCAAATTGATTACATATAACTCTAATTTATTCATATACAAGCATTCTTAAACAAACAATTTGTTAAAATCATGCTTAAATCAAAAAGCCCCAAATTTTGCTCAAGAACCCTAATTCGTTTTATGCAACCAATAGCTTAAGATACCATTGTTGAGTTTCAATCAAGTCCCAAGATCATAAATCATGCATAAAACGAGTGAATACACATCAAAGGAGGTGCGAAATAAACTCACATTGAACGGTTTTGATGAAATGAAGAACAAGTTGCGTTTTTGCCTCCCTCCAAGCTCGGCAATAGCTTCCTCATGCAGTGGACTGCTCGTTTGGGGGCTGTTTTGAGGCTCCAATAATCGGCCATGAAAGACTCCGTGGAAGCTCAAAGCTTCAAGCTTTCCAAGCTCACAAATTCGTTTCCCTATCACCATAATATAACCCATGTGTGTGCTAGCACTACTCTTCTTCATTTGCTTCTCAAAATTTCGGTCAAACCAGAAATTTTTGGAGAAGAAATCGGCAGTGAAGCAGTGAATGAGAGGGAGAAGAAAAGAGAGGGAAAAGAAGAAGACCGTATGTATTGCATGTGAGAGAGAGAAGATAAAGCTCTAATATATATGTTTATTATATTTACCAAGTAAAATAAAACATATATATTACTTTAATTCAAAAGTCAAAAAGTAAAAAGTAAATGTTGCTTTTTCAACTTCTACATCAATCACTCAAATCAAGTGACAACATGTCATATCACTCAAAGTGACATTTGATTTGACGCTTGATGTGACTAGCGATTTGACGCACGATTTGACTTGCGTGCCGCACTCGAATTCGAAATGCGAATGCGCTCACAAATAATCCCGGGCTCGGGTTCGCTAATTCCAAATTAACGAATTTTCCGTCGCGTCGTAATTAAATGATTACGCCTAGCGAAATCACTATTCACGTCGCTAACGAATTAATTCTAAATTAATTCGTTCGCCCAAATTAAAATCTAATTTTAATTCCGCGTCGAAATCCAATTTCTAAATATATCAAAATATTATTTTATCGATTAATTCCAAATTAATCGTTCTCTCTCTTTAATTAATATTTATCCCAGATAAAATATCTCTGCAATTAATCCAAATTAATTTTCTCTCTCTTCTAATTAATCCTAGATTAATTAAGTGCGAGTTATACATCATCGGTGAATCTTCAGGAAGCGACCCATGAGATCTCCGGATATATTGGCAGTAAATACAGTCGTCGGATTATCCGAACACGTAAGTACCTCGTACTACGTTTATACCGATTTACAAGACAAGGTTGGCTTCTAACAAAGCGCCATGCCTACCCAATTCTCCAGAAATATTCTTACAGGAATATATAGATATGTATCAAGCGTAGTATACCGTAGTATTGTGTATATCGGCCCAGTATCGGATAGTCCCGTGCTAGGGCTGGGGCTGGATAAGTGTCTGCCCCGTCCGAAGCACATGTCGGATGTCTGGTAACTAGTCTCTATAATCGGATATTCATGACCTGGTCACAATATCCTGATTGGTTGCGCAACACTTAAGAGCACTAATACCATATCCTGCGTGACATCATCTCCAATATGATTGAAGTGATACTTCCGTCTTGACATCACACCCAATACAATACGACTCTATGATAAACCCAGAAGTGGTGTACGCAGAACCGGTTAAAGCCCTGTACCACCAAGACCAAAGTCTATCGATTATCGTAAGTATTAGCGATGCAAGTCTCAGGTTAAGACTATACACACCTACCTTGATTTCAGCCTCCCATAGACACATAGTCATAATACCAATGGGATTCCGAGGGGTCTATCCAGAGCGAAGCTGTTTCCCGTACCATCGGTGAAACACGACCTCCTATCGCACTTGCATAAGTATCCAATACTTATATATATGAGAACTATGTCGTTGTGCCCTCACAACGCGCACAAGTGCAATACTAGCCTATTCCGCATTATCGATGTCCTGTCTCGATAATACTCCAGCTAGGGATATTTAATGATTAATCCTTCGGGGATTGATACTGTCTCATATCATTCTCAATCCAGGAACTAATCATATGGACCTCTCTTCATTTATACATTTATGGTGATCTAATCACAAATGATGAAAGTGCAATTTCCTTGTCACATAGTTAATTTGTACAACAACACCGTGATCTGTACAAATAGTAACGCTATGGGTCATTTTGTCCAACATTCCATACAGAACAAAGAATGGATATTGCCCCAGGTCTTCTCCCAGTGTTCCGACGGCTGGATTCCTGGCTTCATATAGTTCTTTAAGAAGCCGATTCTGTGATATTTTTCTCTTTCTAGTTTCGGTTCGGACGTCGATTTCTTCTTCTATATCCGTCACTCCTCATCCTCGACTTCCCAATCTACCGTACCCCTGTCTGTTATCGAGAGCGAGGTGAATTCGGCCTCATTTCCTTCGTAAACGTCTTCGCTCGGCCCAGCTTCCCCGTCATAATTTTTCCGGAATTCTCTGGACAATAAGTAGTGATTCGCCACGACTGGTGGCATGCTGCCGAATTGAATGACGATGGGGGGTTCCTCATCATCGGTCTCGTTCCGCTTTCTTTTACTAAGCTTAGCATGCTCATCACAACTGTTTAATTTCCTTTTTTTCTCATCATGTGCTTTCTTGCTGTCTTTCGATTTTTTTATGGCAGGAGGGCTGCGGCTAGTGGTGGCCTTTTCATCATTCTGTCGACGCATCATGCGGCCGTAATTCTTTTGGTGCCTCCTCAACTGTGTCCTGGTCATTTCGTCTACGAGAGGATAATTTTTACCCGCCCTTCAGTGTACCCGTTGCCCTAGGCATGGCTCTCGGTATGAATGCCATACGTTGGGTCGATGGATCTTTGGCCGAAACATCCTCACATTTTGGACGAAGTTCGAGTTCTTTCCATAGAACCTTGGTGTAAAAGTTCGTTTGCTGCCATGATGATCCTTTCTCCACGAGCCTCTCACAAGTGTCTTCTAGTTCCTTCATCCACTCAATGCTGTTCTTGCACCTTACACAGATGTTCTTTTGGTTCCTTCGTTCTACAGGCTCCTTGATCATTTCCAGTGCGCTCGGGCGGCGGCGGTGTTGTTCTTCATCTAGCACCACTTTTACCTTTGGCCGACTCAACCTCGTAAGGTCTGGACTAATCATATTTAACTACGCCGATTTTGGGAAAGGGTTGCTGTCTACTGCCATTTTCTTCTCGAACGTAATTCGTCCGGACTCTATGGCATCCTGCAAGACATTACGAAAAATAAGACATTGGTTAGTCGCATGAGACCATGCGTTGTGCCATTTACAATATTTTTACTGCCGATTTGCTCGGCTGTTGGCAACGTGTGTCTGTCGCTCAAGCTGATTTGCATGTCTTTGTACAATTGGTCGAATATAGCGTCAAATATAGTAATGTCGAAGGCAAATTTCCTGCCCTTTTTATCATTTGCCTCACTGGTTTGGGGTTCCGCCCACGTCTTACAAACGTAAGGCTTCCCTTTCACCAATTCGGCCAAACATAAATCGGCCGAGTCGGCGTCCACTTCGCACATCTCATAGTCAATGTTTCTATAATATGTCCATTTGCTCGAATTTTTCACCTGCTCTTCTTCTCTTAATAATCGCTCATATCGCACCACACTGGTGGTGAGTTGGGGCAGGTCCCAAAATTCACGATCCTGAAATTTCTTTTTCAGGTCGAGATTCAGGCACCCTTGGGCGATTCTTACAAATTCCTTTTCAGGCAAAGGCACGTAACATCGGCCTCGGGCTATTTTAAATCGTTGTAGAAATGTCTCGGCCCATTCCCCTGGCAATTACCTTAAATTTGCCAAATCAGCTAGGGCTACTTCAGATTCGGCCTTATAAAATTGCGCATGGAATAGTTGCTCCATCTGTTGCCAACTTTCTACTGAATTGGTTGGTAAACTAACATACCAGGAGAAGGCCATTCCTGACAATGAGCCATGAAACAACCTTAGTTTGTGGAAATCGTTGACTTCCCCACACTGAAGGGTGAAGCGCCATACGTGTTCCATAGTGTAAACTTTCCCAGACCCCGTAAAGAGGGTAAATTCCGGTATCTTGTAATTTCTCGGCCAAGGATAAGCCACATCAACCCAATCAGGGAAAGGCTTCCGATATCTTGGCCGAATTGGCCGTATGCCTAGACCGAACTGGTTTTGTAGGATTTCGGTCATTTGTTCCCTTAGTATGTCGTTGCCATTAAATGGAATAGCCATGGGCGGCGGTTGCGGCCCTCTCAAAAGTGGGACATAATCATGATTCTGTCCTTGAGAAGTTTGGGCGCCCTGAAGCATCACAATTTCATGCTGAACCATATTTGGCCCTTGATGGATGTTTGGACCCAACTGTAGTCCGTTCCCTCCGGGGCTTGCTCCTCCCCTGAGAACCATAGGGATATTGGCCACTTGTGGGGGGACACTACTGGGACCAGCCTCCTGACCGCTTGTTGCAGGGAGAGGCGTAGTCCACGGCAGTGCTGTTCCGCCGTTCACACATTTGGCCATTAATTCATTCATTGAGTTCAGGTGTTTGGCCATATTTTCTTAATGTGCATTGCTAGTCGATACAAATTTATCTATAACGTGCACATTTTGGAGCCTGACCTGTTCGACGACATCCTGTGTGAATTCGCCAAACAGTGCGCGCATCGCATTAGGGCTGAATTCCCTCATAGATTCGTAATGGCTGGCATCTGTTAGACCCTCAAAATGACCTACTATGGCCGGAACGCTGGGCTGGTTGGTTTGCTCCAATACACCTTCCTCCGCGGTTGAGCCAGTCTGAGCGTTTCCTTTCGAAGGCATCTCCACTTTGTTACACCAAGTCTCCCACTGTGGTCGCCAAAAACTGTTTGCGCAGGTTTTACGCGTGCAAGGGAAAAAAGCGTGTAAGGTTCAAACCTCCTGAGACAAAGTCCCAGCAAGGGGTGTATTGAATCGAGTGAATAAGTCTCCAAGGGGCACAAGCACACAAATTACAGTCCTAGGGTATAAGCTAAGAAATAAAAAGATAAAATATGCTCGAATGAGTCTTCATTTTTCTCTGTGCCTCTTCTCCTAGTGTAAGTGAATTTTATAGTGTCGGTCCTTAACTGCTCAGGGCAGTTCCAATGTTTCCCGACGATTCTTGAGGCGTGCTGGTAACTGCTGAGCCACGTACCCCAACTGCCTGATTGTGGAGGGAGATCCGCCCAACCGTTGTGATTGTGGGGATAACCACATCACACGTCTTTGTCCTGACTACTCGCTCGATCGTCCTAAGTCCTTTGTCGCTCTTCACTTTGTCATCCTTCTTCCTTTCGCGCTCCCTTTCGTCTTAGGATGATTTCGTCCTGTGAGAATTTTATTTGTCAACACAATGTTTCCTGGCGATTCTTGAGGCGTGCTGGTAACTGCTGAGCCACGTACCCCAACTGCCTGATTGTGGAGGGAGATCCGCCCAACCGTTGTGATTGTGGGGATAACCGCATCACACGTCTTCGTCCTGACTACTCGCTTGATTGTCCTAAGTCCTTTGTCACTCTTCGCTTCATCATCCTTCTTCCTTTCGCTCTCCCTTTCGTATTAGGACGATTTCGTCCTGTGAGAATTTTATTTGTCAACAATACCTTTCATATTTTTTCGTCCTCAAGATCGAGGGGGGGCCTCTTGGAGCCCTAAATGGATTTCCTACAGACGTCTTCCTCATGGAAAATGATTATCATGAGTGGGTTCGTATTACACTACTCAGATCCCTACCTCTTGTTGAGCTTCCTCCAACTGCCCAGGTACACTTCGTTTTATTTATTGGCTTATTCTGTGAGGCTCAACATGCACGTCCATCCTCTGATGCTGAAGAACAGAAGGATTTGACCCCGGGTTCACTCTTCTCGAATAGATCTGGGTTATATTTCTTCTTCTACCTCATCATTGGTTCCTCCTACCGGTATCATTCCCGGCTCGGTGGGTTATTGGCTGGACCTGACCTATATGGTATATGATGATGACGGTGCGGTTGAGACTCATGCTCTACTTCTGGGCAGGATGCAGGCTCTGACGATTACCCATGCAGATGCTACCCACGTAAGTATCTCTGCCAGTTCATTTTCTTTGTTTCTTCTGATTGGTATCTCACACTGATCAAGTCATGCTTTTAGGTTCCTATCGACTTTGCAAACCACTTTTATCATCTAGCGTTGGCACCGAAGTCTGAGCTAGCCGTACAGAGTCTTTCGTGCAAGGTGCCTATAAAAATATAATTAGCGTGTATGCATGTATGCATGTTTTCCTAGTTTTCTTCTTGTTTTCGCTAATGTAAGGTATCCTGGAGGCGCATGTCAGGGACTACAAGAGCCGTATAGATGAGATGGAGACGCAAGTTCGAGATCACGAAGTCCTTGGGCACTAATTTGAGAGGACGCGCATGCGTCTTTCTCGTTTAGAGGTTGATGCCACACGATGGGGGGTCCAAGTCAAGGGACTGCATTCACGAGGGGCACCGAGAGGTCCAGAGCCTGAGGAATCTAGTAAGGAGGAGTCCAATGGAGGAGAGACTGCTTCTAATGATTAGGATAACCTTAATTTTTCTTTTATTGTAGTTACATCAGGATACTTTGTACAAAAATAGAAATTTTGAGACTTTTTATTTAATAAAATTATCCTTCATACATCAATTTTTTGCATTTACTAGTTCATAACACATGTGGGAACAACATCTCTTATATTCTTTGAAGCTCAGAACGTCAGGCCGGATATAAGTTGAGTCCGGTCAGATATTAAACAATCCTTCTACATCAGGCCATATATGTCGCGTATGACTGGCCATTCATGAGGAATAAATCCGGCCACTAACTCGGACGTAGTATGTATATCTGATCAGAGTGACTCAAAACCTCATAGCAGCGAGTTTTATTCTGAGAGTAGGAATCCTCTTTCCCCCGGTATAAAACTTAAATTTTCTCTATATAAGGCTTCGTCTCTTCCTAGATCTTTTCACAAAAAATTCTTTCCTCCCATCTTTCACTTATGAGCACCCAGTGAGTCTCATTTTCCCTACCCTAGCGCCACCGTTCTTCCCAGTACCTCTGACCAATTACCTAAATCTGGCTGACCATTCCATATGTTCGCCCTGCTATGGCCATCACTTAATGGCATCCACCCACTGCCCAGGTCATCCGATGGCTCGTACTTTGCAAAATCTTATTGTATCCCTGGTCCGTGGGGTGTCTAATTGGTCACCCTTTGGCCTAGTTCATTTGTCTGCTCTTCGTTAGCTCCACATGTCAAAGTGGACTACGTATTTCTTAAGGCAGCTACGATATTATGTGACACTGAGAATCATATCTTTTCCTTTAATGGCCATGAGTTGTGCCTCATGCTCGAGTAGTTTGCCGCCATTTTAGGTATTCAATTTCCCCTTGCCTTTTTCAAAAAATCAGTATCCACTGGAAGTCTCTGTGGCCTTTCTCCTTAACCCCACCAAGATGGAGAAGGTAATGTCTACCTTCTCATTCATTGAACTGTCTACATTATTGGATGTTGCTTCTGATATTGAGGTAGGGTCCCACCGTCGGATAAGTGTGTTCATATTTTGCATCTTAGCCATATACCTTCTAGTAGGTCGTGATAGTGAGAGAAAAGACTACCGATTACTTCATATTATTCAAGGTATCTGATACGGTCATGATCCCTCAACCGTTATCTTAGTTGAGACATTCCATGGCTTGGATGGAATCAAACAAAACCCTTCCGACCTTTCTTAGGAAGTTCGTTACTTTTGTAGGTATGCCCTAAATTTTTCCTAGACTGCCATTTCAAATTTTCAACTAAGCGGGTCGCTCTAACTTTTGCTCGGGCCGCCTCTTCAAGTTTTCAACCCAGCGAGCTAGCTATTTTTATCCTAGGTGTGGCTACAGGTGAAACTGATCCTCATCATTCCTCTGTCTGTCTCTGTCATTACCTTCTATGGTCTATGTCATCATCTTGCCTGTGCCTTGATGAAGAAAGGGTATTTATTATGACGCATATAGCGAATGGCTGCAGTGGTTGTCAGATATTGAAATCTTGTAGATGTTCCAATGGTGGCATCTCAGCCACGTCACCATAGACTTCTTTGGTCACTGTGTTCCCATTCCTGATCTCCATGTTTGTTTGTTCTATCTACTAGCTAGG
The DNA here is from genome assembly GCA_019454045.1 of Zanthoxylum bungeanum. Classification (NCBI taxonomy): domain Eukaryota; kingdom Viridiplantae; phylum Streptophyta; class Magnoliopsida; order Sapindales; family Rutaceae; genus Zanthoxylum; species Zanthoxylum bungeanum. The sequence continues at coordinate 15,758 of SKCR01050689.1, forward strand.
CTCTATCGACATTGTAAGTGCCCCCGAAAGGCATCTCTTCCAAGGCGGTCATGTGTGTTGTTCCTTCTTGTGTCATTTTTCATAACAAGTGGACTGGACGATATATTTAGACTATCACTGCCCTCGGGTCTTCTATTACATCTGACAATCATGACTTTATGACTAACCCTCATGTCCTAGGCTTTTGAAATAAAAATGAGAATAATATGACTCATGCATGCTTGTCCTGACTTTTTCTCATCTAGCACTTTGCATTTTATGAATATTTGAACTTTTATTTCAATAAAACATTAGCATTTTCTCTTAGTACATGCATGAATACATTAATTATCTTTTCATAAAGGTACCCTCGTTGCTAACTGGCCCTTTCGAATTTTCCAGTTAACTATTTTTTTCTCTCACTTATCCCTAACTTTTGCCTAAATCAATTCTAGTCTAGCGATATGTGATCTAATTTTTACTTGGTCCGTCCTTTGTGGATTTTCAACCCAGCGAGATTTTTCTTTCTTTCATTTTCTTTCTTTACGCAAAGTAGTTCTTCAGCCTGTCGATGTTAATAGGTTTCGTGAATTCATTTCCTTACAAGTCGGAAAACCGTGCAACTCCATTTCTCAAAATTCTTTTGACCAAGTAGGGCCTTTCCCAATTGGACCTAAGCTTCCCTCTGGGGTCCATCTCTAATGGCCTTGACTGTTTTAGTACCAAATCCCCTTCCTTGATATATTAGTACCATGATTTTGATTATGCCAATGAAGCAAAAAGGCTAAGAAATAAGAAGCTGAAATACATGAAGAAATTTGGCAAAGATGATCAATGTTAGCGACTCAACGACTTTGTTTAGATGGTTTAGAAACATCTACATATTAGAGAATCAAGTGCAATGAGGTCAAATTTGATGATGAAGCCAAAATGAGCTACAAGATGATAAAAAGCCAAAAAGATGATGAAAAGGATCAAAGAGCAAGAGCCAAGCAAGATGAAGATCAAGATGATGATTAAGAGTTAAAACTAAATATAAGTGAGTTTATTCAAATATTTTAAAACTCTTAGGAATCATACATTTTGCATCACTTGCATTTAAAAAAGGCTTAAAATGCTTAAGAAATCATTTACACTTTATTTACACCAAAATGAATTTCAATGCATAAGTACATCAGAAAATGATTTTGAAAAATTAGAAAACAGTTGTATTAAATTTCAAATGATATAGCATTATATAGATATGTGTCTCTAGTTTTCTACGGTACAAACAGAACACAATTCTGACATATAGAACATTTGCTAGAGCCATATTATTACATGTTCAGATGTGTGTTTTTTGTAGACCTGTCACATTAGAAAAATCCCATAAAATTCATCTTTATGTTTTTTAGGCTGAATGTTTTATAGATGATAGATCTATGTATCTTGTTTATGTATATATTTATGGATCTTGATTTGGAATTTTCTAGAGCACATTATGGCAAAACTCTTGAGTGTTATCATGATTGACTGATCATTAGAAACTTATTAATAGATGCATACTAGTTAGTATACCGGTCTCAACATTTTTAAGACCTAACGCACCATTCGTTAGGGTCTTAAATATTTTAGGAATGATTAAATTATTTAATTTATATGATCTCATTGTGTGTTCATGTGTTTTTAAATAATGATGAGCGAGATTTTTGAATATGATATTTCTATTTAAATTCGTTGTTGATTATCAAAATGAGAGGAATAATCTTATGTTTTTGAAAAGTTTATATTTTTGAAATGTCTTATTCTTTTTCAATAAGCTTTTGATTTTTATAAGTTTGAATCATGTTCTAAATAATGAAATCTTATCTGCTTGATTCAAATAAATCAACTGTAAGAGCTTATAATGAAATGTATAAATTCTTTTGCTATTATTATGCTTTGTTATGTTTAGTCCATATGGTTAAAATGTGATATTTTCTTTGGACTACATAAGTTGTATGAATCATTTGTATTATTTTATACAAGTGCTATGCTAGAATATGAATATATGTTTCTAACAATTTATGTGCTTAAATGAGAAAATGTTAAATACTATGCAAATTGAATTCGTTTGCCATGACTCCATTTTTATTTATTTATTTATTTTTTTTAAAAGGGAGTTATCATTACTCTTTCATTTTGTTAATGATAAAATGGGATAATTATCTAGAGGGGAGCAATCATGTTTTGTTGATTACCTTTTGCTTCTCACATCCTATTGCTTATGTTGTATATATTTTTCGTTATATGTTTATGTTGGACAATTATCACCCATAGCATCACTATTTGTACAAAACATGGTGTTGTTGTACAAATTAACTATGTGACAAAGGAAATTGCTCTTTCATCATTTGTAATTAGATTACCGGGATATATAAATGATAAAAGTCCATATGATTAGTTCCAGATTAATAAGATATGAGACAGTATTAATCCACTAAGGTTTAATCATTAAAATATCCCCAGTCGTAGTATTATCGAGATTGGACATCGATAATACGGAATAGACTAGTATTGCACATGTGCGCATTGTGGGAGCATAACGACATAGTTCTCATATATTTGGGTATTTGATACTCATGCAAGTGTAATAGGAGGTTGTGTTTACCGATGGTACGAAAACAGCTTCGCTCTGGATAGACCACTCGTAATTCCATTGGTAGTATGACTATGTGTCTATAGAAGTCCGAATCAGGGTAGGTGTATTTGGTCTTAACCTAAGACTTACATCGCTAATACTTGCGACAATCAATATACTTTGGTTTTGGTCGTCCATGGCTTTAACAGGTTCTGTGTACGCCTGTTTTGGGTATATTGAGAATCGTAGTGTCCTGGGTGTGATGTCAAGATGGAAGTATCACTTCAGTCATATGGAGATGATGATCACGTATGATAAGGAACTGGTACTCTTGTATGCTGCAGCTATCGGGATAATAGGACTAGGTTATGTTTATCCGATTATAGAGACTAGTTACCAGAGATCCGATATGTGCTTCGTACGGGGCAGACACAATTCCAGCCCCAGGCCTAGCACGTGACATCCGATACTGGATTGCAATACGCAATACTACGTATACTACGCCTGATATAGATTATATATTCCTTTAAGAATATTTCTGGAGAATTGGGTAGGCACAGTGCTTTGCTAGAAGCCAACCATGTCTTGTAAATTGGTAAAAACGTAGTACTTGGTACGTACGTATTCGGATAGTCCGACGACCGGATTTACTCCCAACATATCCAGGGATCTCATGGGTTGCTTCCCGAAGATTCACCAATGACGTATGACTCGAACATAATTAATCTGAGTTTAATTATAAGAGAGAGAAAATTAATCTAGGATTAATTACGGAGATATTTTATCTGGGATAAAATATTATTTAAAGAGAGAGAACAATTAATTTGGAATTAATCGATAAAATAATATATTTGATATATTATACGAAATTAGATTTCGACGCGAAATTAAAATTAGATTTTAATTCGGGCTAACGAGTTAATTTAGAATTAATTCGCTAGCGACGTGAATAATAATTTAGCTAGGCATAATTATTTAATTAAATTTGATTTAATTACGTCGCAACGGAAAATTCGTTAATTCAGAATTAGCGAATCCGAGCCCGGGTGTGTTTGCGGGACCACTCGCATTTTGAATCAAGTGGGCCCCAGAAGTCACATCACGCGTCACATAATTAGTAATTCTTATGATGGAAGTCACATCAACTTTGAGTGATGTGATGCTTGTCACTTTTGTGATTGATGGGAGTTGTTGGAAGGCTTTAATGCCTTGTACCAATTTGGAAAGTGGTAAGTTGTATTAGATTTTTGAAATCCAAAAACACACAACACACTCTTCTTCTCTCCCTCTTCATCTCACGGCTTGGAGGCCATTTTTCTCTCTATTTTTCTTCAAATGTCGAGAGCAACAAGGAGAAGAAAAGTGGGAATTTTGTTGCAATTTTCTCCATTTCTAGCACATCAAAGGAGTCTCACAAAGTTGATAGGGAAACCTATTCATGAGCATGGAATCCACACACAAAGCTTGGAGCTTGGAGATCAAACATGGAGCACAAAAAGGAGGCATGGCCGAGAGCTTCATGGAGCACAAAAATGAGGCATGGCCGAGAGCTTCATGAAGCAGAATTTTTTTTTGTGTGATCTTCGCATCGCAAAGCCGATCAAAGTGAGTATTTCCGCAACTTTACTTTGTTGTATTCGCATATTTCATAGCTTAATATGATCTTGGTTTGGCCTAGAAAACCCAACAATGGTATCAGAGCCATTATTAAGCATGAAATTGATTTAGGGTAAAATTTAGGTAAAATTGATTTGAGCATGATTTGATAAAATTGATTGTTTGAGTATGCTTGAATGATGATAACTTGGAGTTATGCATGATCAATTTGATGAAAATAGAATTGGATTATTTTTTCCCCAAAATTTTGGCTTGGCCGAAAGTTTGAAGTGCCCTAAAGTCATGGTGATTTTTGTTTTTTGATAATTGGATGAGTTGAAAGACTTGGGATAAATTGATTTAGGATTTAATTGGATTAAAATCGAAATCGGATTTAAAATCCCTCTAATTGCCGTGAGCTTCATAGCATGAAATGAGATGATTTTTTGGTTCAATAATGTTGGACATGTGTTGATGATGATTGGCATGATTAATTATGTAAATTGATATTTTGGAAATATTAATTTGACTAATTAATTATGGCTAATGCACTTTAGTTAATTGAATTATCATATTTGGAATATTGGAATTTAATTAGTTGGGCTAAATTTGGAATTGGGCTAATAAAGTTGTATTTGGGCTTAATGGGCTTGGTTGGGCTAAGTTTGGTTTAGGTTAATTGGTTGGATCCAATTGGGCCCAAAACCATATCCATAAAGTCCAAATATAATATAATGGACCTTTAAAATTTTAATTGGGCCTAATGGGCCTAAATTGATTTTTGGCAAAGGGTGATTCCTTATTGGGCTTTGGTTGCCAAAGTCCATGCGTTATAAATTAATTGAAAGCCCATTGGACTTTAATTAAATTGACATTGGATGTTAATTGGGCTTTGAGACCCGTAATGATTAGATTTAGAATCTAAGTCGCAAAAGGCTCATTAAAAAGTGTAATTATTTAATTTGGAATTAAATAAAGAATTAGTATTGAATACAAATTAAATTGGATTTAATGTTGTAGTTTGATATAATTCGAGAATTCGTACTTTGAGTACTTATTCTTAAAACGAGTTGGACTCACGCAAATCAAATCGTTGTTTGAACATTGGATGGTCATTAATTTCAGATTAATTAATTGGATTAGATTGATTGATAACATGATTTGTGTGAATACATGGATATGCTGTATGAATAATGTATATCAGATGGATATTAGATGGGTGAGGGCAATTTTGGAAATTGTTGTAATAAATTTAGAATTTATTAAATTGGACATGCGTGTCCAGCCTATTACCTCTTGACTCTTTGTATTTCTCTTCTCACCTATTCCCCTCAATGTAAATGAGGTTTCCTTAGAAATGTTATGTAATTGGGTAGAAGTAAGATTTGTGCTAGCGGGAGAGGGGAAAGGGAGAGATTTGTTCTAGGAACAAGTTGTTTTAAATATCCATCCGCATATCATTATTAATTTATTTATCACGCCTTATTATGCTTTTAGAATGCATGTTTAAGGGTGTATGATGAGACCTAATCAAAGATAATTAATTGGTTGCCAATTACGTGAAAAACCCTAAACAAATATTCAACGTTTTTCCTTCCATTGAATGATTCATTCTCAAGTTCCAAGATTGGCACTCGTTTGTTGGCCAAAGTCAAGACCTTTGTCCATCGCGGATGTGTTTGAATCATAAAGACTTTGTTCCATATCGCATGTCTTGTCCAAGTTGTGATTTGTTGGCCAAAGTCAAGATCACTTCTTGTCCATCGACATCGATTACGAAGCTTTCCAAGGTCAATGGGTCCCGCTTAACTGGAATAATTAAGTTTGTTGTGCCAAAGCCAAGGCTTAGTTGATTCAGAGGAAAAATGTTAGGGAATATATATGATATATTGGCATATATTAGATATATGTTTCAGACTTGGATGTCCACTTACTGGATCTAGGAATTGGATGAGATCCAATTGATCTTAGAGATCTACCTAGTTAAATATCATACAATTTGTTGGCCAAAGTCAAGGTTGTGTGTTATTTAACAAGATCCTAGCCCACTAGGAAACTAGGTTTCCCGAGTACTCAACAAAGGGTTAGAGGCTCGCCGAAAAATAGTGGGAGGCAAGTATTAAATTTGCAATTTCGTTTAGATACTTGCCAATACGCGCTCATTTCATTTTTTTGTCAATACATAAATATATTAGTTGGACTAATATTTAATTGTTGTTTTAAATAAACAGTTGGACTGTATTCAAACTACTAAAAATTTATAGTTGATTATATAATTGGATTATAGTAATCAATATATTTGAATTTAAATAATTAAATTATAGTTGATTATATAGTTAGACTATAGTAATCATTATATTCAATAGTACTCGAAATCGTTGATTGGATAATTGGACTATAGCAATCAAGATAATTGAAAGATTAGCGTTTAAAACATAAACCTGGGAGAAAATGTTCTTTAAGCGGCTTTAATTTTCAGATTGGGAATAGAACCTCAGGATAGTCCTGGGAATTGAGAAGTTATTCTATTTGATAGAATTACATCTCGGGCCTAAGCCCGGAGCTGAACAGATAGTAGAGCATGAGTTTTGGATGACTCATGGTGATGATAACTTTAGTGCTCAATCCATTATGCTTACCGCAATGACACTTTAATTTCGTCGTCAGAATTAAGGATTAGATCCTTGAACCATGATGATGAAATTAAAGATCTTTATAGATCTATTCTTAGATCTTAGAAGTACAAATTGCATAAGAAGTTCTTTAGCTCGTGAATGTCAGAGGGTACATCTGTTGAGCACTAGATGTCACAGATGATTGCTGACATCGATCAGCTAGGTTAGCTGGGCATTACCTACGTGGCCGAGACTACCAAAGATTTGATCTTATAGTCTCTACCCGAAAGATGGATCAGGTTCATTATGAACCAAGAGTAAACTCTTGGAGAGTTGATGGCTATGCTCTAGGAGGCAGAGCCAGAGCTTCTAAAAGGGGAAAAGGCAAAATCATCACAGTCTTCTGGGAAGACAAAGGACATTTCCCAAGATGTCTGCCTAAACTGTGGCAAACGGGGTCACTGGATGCGTGACTGCCGTATGAACAAGGCATACATGAAAGAAGTGAAGACGGGCAAGGCTCCGACTTCAAGTATGTTTGTCATAAACATGTTCGCTATTAGTTTCAAATTGGATTTTGATACTAGATGTGGTACATAAATATGTACTGATGTGCATAATCTGCTGATTAGCAGGAGACTTACTTCGGTTGAGATCTATCTACGAATTGGAAACGGGATGAGAGTCGCTGTTTCAACCATAGAAACCTAATTTTAGGAACTACCCTTTGAGTGTGTACTTAAATTAGGAAACTGTTAAATTGTAACTAGTTTGACTAGAAACATTATCTCTATATCATAGTATAACTCATTGCGGGTATACCTTTATATTCTAGAACACTAAAGTGTTTTATTTTATAAAGATGATATTGAGATAAACACATTAGATGTGAATAATAGTATTTATATTTTGAATATAAATGAATCTCAAACGTATAACATGACAAACAAATAGCTCAAACAGAATTAATCAGATGAGACTTATTTATGGCGTTGTAGTCAGGGACACATAAACAAGACTCGTATATCCACACTTTCGAAGAGTGGGTACTAGGACGAATTTGATTCTATTTAAATGATGTCTACGAATCTAATTTATTAGGCAAAGTGCCTAAAACACATTTTAATTGGTAAAAGTACAAGTGCCACCGATCTGTTAACCCTCGTTCATAGTGACATAAGTGGGCCCATATCTAGCTAGGCTAGAGGTGGATATGAATACTTCATAACCTTTACGGATGTGGCATAGCATTATGGTTATCTGTTTCTTTTGAAACATAAATCGAAAACGTTTGATAAATTCAAAGAGTTTCGACACGAAGTAGACAGACAGATCGGCTAGAGTATTAATACATCACGATGGACTGTGATGGAAAATACTTAAGCAATAAGTTTATTAATTACTTGAAAGAGTATAGTATTATTTCAATATGGACTCCTCCCGGAACACATCAATTTGAGCAGTGTGTCCGAACGGAGAAACCAAATTTTATTGGACATGATAAGGTTAATCATGAGTCGCTCTGAGCTACCACTTTCCTTTAAGGGATATGCATTAAACAGTGCAATACTTATTTTGAATAAGGTTCCATGAAAAATCTGTTAGACAGATTTCATATTAGATATGAACAGGAAAGAAACCGGGTTTTCTCATTCCTGAAGATTTGGGAATGCTGGGCATATGTTTGGATGATACCAAACTAGAACCCAAATCGGATAAGTGCCTAATTTGTAGGTTATCCTAGGGTAACCAAAGTATAGTACTTATACAACTCACAAGAGAACAATGTAATTGTTGCTCTCCATGCGGTTTTCCTAAGAGGAATACCTATATGCAGTGGTAAGTGGGAGGAAAGTAAAACTCGATGAAAATCAGAGTAATACTGTTCCAGGCACCGATTCCTTAATGGAAAACAAACAGTTCATCAGGGATGAAACTGTACCACAATCTTCGAATACATAAGAACCGCGTAAGTTTGAGAGAGTCAGAAAACAACCTAAGAGGTATGGGTTTCTGATCTCACCTCATGTTTATATCAATCTTATTGAGGAACACGAACCGACTCCGTATGAGGAAGTGATACAAGGTATCAACTCCCTATTATAGCAAAGTGTCATGATGTCCGAAATGGATTCCATGAATACCAACCAAGTTTGGACACTGGTTGTTGTACCGGAAGGTATTGTGCCTATTGGTACTATATGTGTCTTCAAGGAAGACATACATGGATGGGAACATACCAACATACTAAGCTAGGCTTGTAACGAAAAGGTATCGTTATCAACATTATGTCGATTACGAAGAAACCTTTTATCTGTTGCCATGGTTAAATCCATTTGGATAATGCTTGCTAATGCTGCATGTTTCATTTATGAAATATGGCAGCTGAACGTCAAAATCGCTTTTCTTAAATGGAAACCTTTTAGAGGATGTTTACCACATCCTGACGGTTTTTTCGTACCAAAACATGCAAACAAGGTTTGCAAGTTAATTCGATCCATTTATGGATTGAAGCAAGCATTACGTTCTTGGAACTATATCGTTTTGATGTAATCATAATGGTGTATGATTTAATTCAAAACGAATATGATTCTTGTGAATATAAGAAGGTTAGTGGGAGCGCACTGACAGTGACTGTCCTAAATAATAATGATATATCATTTCTTGGAAATGACATTCCCATAATACGATCGGTGAAAGCTTGGCTTTCATGAAAATTCTCCGTAGAATACTTGGGAGAGACAACCTTTATTCTAGGAATAAAGATCTATTGGGATAGATCTAAAATTTGTTGGCACCATCCGAGAACTCGTACATTTGAAAGATGTACGTGACCTGGTGTCTCATATGCTTTGAGCATGTGGAGTCACAATCAGGCCAATCCAAGTGATGGTCACTGGATTGATGTTAAGAATATCCTTAAGTATCTTAGATGAACTAAGGATGCTTTCTTAAACTATGGAGAAGGAGAACTTGAAGTTACTGGGTTCACTGCTGCAAGTTTCCTAACTGACAAAAATGACTATAAGTCGTAATAATGATACTATATAGTTTGAATAACGGAACAATGAGCTGGAAATCTTCCGAGCAAGATACTGTTGCCGAATATTGTTGCAGCTGAGGCAGCAATAGAAGCACTTTGGATCTAAATAATCCTAATTAGATTAGGAGTAGTTCTGTCAGCAGCTGAGCTAGGCTACATCACAGGCTAAAGAATTAATGGTCTCATCAACGATCCAAGTATATACTTCAACTATTCATCTGATTCGTTCGGATCATACATCGTGGTGATGTGATGATCGAATAAATCGCATCAGATGATAATTTTGCAAATCCGTTGACGAAAGTTATTTCTCAACAGAAGTTTGAGCGACCCGTATATAGTTCAAGTGTAAGACACTTGAGTGATTGGCTATAGGCCAAGTGAGAGATTGTTGGATAATTATGACCATAGCATCACTATTTGTACAAAACATGGTGTTGTTGTACAAATTAACTATGTGACAAAGGAAATTGCTCTTTTATCATTTGTAATTAGATTATCGGGATATATAAATGATAAAAGTCCATATGATTAGTTCCAGATTAATAAGATGAGACAGTATTAATCCACTAAGGTTTAATCATTAAATATCCCTAGTCGTAGTATTATCGAGATTGGACATCGATAATGCGGAATAGACTAGTATTGCACTTGTGCGCGTTGTGGAGCATAACGACATAGTTCTCATATATTTGGGTATTGGATACTCATGCAATGTAATAGGAGGTTGTGTATACCGATGGTATGGAAACAGCTTCGCTCTGGATAGACCCTTCGGAATTCCATTGGTAGTATGACTATGTGTCTACGGAAGTCCGAATCAGGGTAGGTGTATTTGGTCTTAACCTGAGACTTACAACGCTAATACTTGCGACAATCAATATACTTTTGTTTTGGTCGTCCAAGGCTTTAACAGGTTTTGTGTATGCCTCTTCTAGGTATATTGAGAATCGTAGTGTATTGGGTGTGATGTCAAGATGGAAGTATCACTTCAGTCATATGGAGATGATGATCACGTAGGATAAGGAACTGGTACTCTTGTATGCTGCAGCTATCGGGATAATATGACTAGGTCATGTTTATCCGATTATAGAGACTAGTTACCAGAGATCCGATATGTGCTTCGTATGGGGCAGACACAATTCCAGCCTCAGGCCTAGCACGTGACATCCGATACTGGATCGCAATACGCAATACTACGTATACAACACCTGATATAGATTATATATTCCTTTAAAATATTTCTGGAGAATTGGGTAGGCACGGTGCTTTGCTAGAAGCCAACCATGTCTTGTAAATCGGTAAAAACGTAGTACTTGGTACATACGTATTCGGATAGTCCGACGACCGGATTTACTGCCAACATATCCATGGATCTCATGGGTCGCTTCTCGAAGATTCACCGATGACGTATGACTCGAACATAATTAATCTGAGATTAATTATAAAAGAGAGAAAATTAATCTAGGATTAATTACGAAGATATTTTATCTGGGATAAAATATTATTTAAAGAGAGAGAACGATTAATTTGGAATTAATCGATAAAATAATATATTCGATATATTATAAGAAATTAGATTTCGACGCGAAATTAAAATTAGATTTTAATTCGGGCAAACAAGTTAATTTAGAATTAATTCGCTAGCGACGTGAATAGTAATTTTGCTAGGCATAATTATTTAATTAAATTTGATTTAATTACGTCGCAACGGAAAATTTGTTTCGTATTTTGAATCAAATGGGGCCCACAAGTCACATCACGCGTCACATCATTAGTCATTCTTGTGATGGAAGTCACATAAACTTTGAGTGATGTGATGCTTGTCACTTTTGTGATTGATGGGAGTTGTTGGAAGGCTTTAATGCCTTGTACCATTTTGGAAATTGGTAAGTTGTATTAGATTTTTGAAATCCAAAAACACACAACACAACATTCACTCTCTTTCTTTTCTTTTCTTCATGACCGAAACTCTCCCCATTTTTTCTCTTGTTGTTGCCGTGAGCCTAGGGCTCATTTCTTCATGATTTTGTTGCAAAATCTCAAGAGCTAGCACTCAAAGGAGTCGCATCGCAAAGCCGATCAAAGTGAGTATTTCCGCAACTTTACTTTGTTGTATTCGCACATTTCATAGCTTAATATGATCTTGGTTTGACCTAGAAAACCCAACAGTTTAGCTAAAGAGGAAAATTAACAAATGGGGAGAAAACCCTTATATTTGTGCTAACCTTGTTTCCAAGTGTTTTTGTTAGATAGAACAACTTAAGTGGGAGCTTTATGAATATTCAAATCATCAAGGCAAATTGGTTGAAATCTTCAGCCCTTATGATGTTTTTATTGCTTATAGTCCAGATGATGAAATGTTATATTATTTTCTTTGGACTATTTAAGTTTTGAAAATTTATTTAATCTCATGCAATTGTTATGCTCAAATGAGAAACTTTTCTTTGCAATTTTTATGCTTAAATGAATATGCCACTTATATGAGATAATATACAAAATTGAGTTTATCATGAATCTATGTTTCTTTTATTGAAAAAAAATTCTTTTATGGATCATGTTTATATGGTACCATTTGTTTTAAGAATGGGGAGCTTTCACTTGCCTTCTCATCTTTTTGCTAATGTCAAAGAGGGGGAGAAAGTAAAGGAATGCACTTCAAGCTAATCTTTCTTTTTAAGTATATTTTGTCTAAATCATACGATTAAAAAAAGATGCATATGTTGAGGTATATGGAGTTTCCATCATAAAAAGAAAAGAAGAGATTATTAGTACCATGATTTTGATGATGCAAATGAAGCAAAAAGATAAGAAGATAAGAAGCTAAAAAACATGAAGAAATTTGGCAAAGATGATCATTGTTAGCGACACAGTAACTTGATTTTGATGGTTTATAAACATCTACATATAGTAGCGAATCAAGTTCGATGAGGTCAAAGTTGATGATGAAGCCAAAATGACCTACAAGATGGTAAAAAGCCAAAAAGATGATGAAAAAGTTCAAAGAGCAAGAGCTAAGCAAGATGAAGATGAAGATAATGATTAATAGCTCAAAATAATTATAAGTGTGTTTAGACACTGCATTTTTACATAAGCCCAATGATGAGTCTCGTATGGAGGCACTACCTGAGAAGTTGTGAAAGTCGCGGGAAACGAATGCCGGAATTAAAACCTCTAAAATTAGCACCTCATTGGATTCGGACTCACTAGCCAGCCTCGGATTCACTCAGTTAGTTTATGTTCCAAACCTTAGCCTCGGCCCAAAACCCCTGCAACCCATGAAAGCCCATACAATCCATGCCCATGCTAAACACCACACAAAGCTCACCATGCACGCCCAAATCTTCCCAAATAAAAGAAAATCCCATGAAATTCACATGCTAAAATCACAAGTCAATACCTTCAAATTTAACAAAATTTAAAATACCATGAAATTCACATGCTAAAATCAAAAGTCAACACCTTCCAATATTAATAAGATATAAAATCCCATGCAAATCACTTTCCAATTTAGGGAGATCATCACCAAAATAATATATTCCCCAAATCCATTTGAGATCATTGGAAAACATTATAAAAAGGAGCCATTTTCTTCCTTTAGTGGGGCTACACACATGGAAAAGAACGTCAAAAAAAAAACCCTAAGTCTCTCTCTCTATTCTTCTTCTTTCACGGCAATACCAACCTTTCAACCAGCCAATTACCGTGAACAACCATCACCCAAAAATACCAACCAAGAAATCATGAGAACAACAACCAAACAGCAGCTAAAAAATAGCAAACAGCAGCGAAAAAATAGTGAGCAAAAACATCAAACAGCAAGCCACAAATAGCAACCAGAAACAGTAAAACAGTGAGCAGAAACAGCAAAACAGTGAGTAGAAATAATGAAATAGTGAACACAAACAGTAAAACAACAAACCAGCAATCCTTCCGATGACGGCCTAACGCGCTTTCAAGAAAGCAACGTAAAAGATAAGACCTGAGGGCACCCTATTTATTTTTATAGTTATGGACACGGCATGCCTGGCTGGACGTGGAATACGTCTAGCCGGGTATGCGAAGTCCTACATTAAAGACAACCAAGTTTCTGGTCACATTTTCCTTTTTGGCATTCCGTTATTTATCTTTTTTTTATTTACTTATCCATTTTCATCATCATTTTATTATTTCGCATTTATTTTATTATTTATATTTATTTTTATATTTCGCATTTATTTTATTATTTATCTTTATTTTATTATTTTACATTTATTCTATTATCTATCTTTTTATTTATCGCATTTGTTTTATCATTTCTCTTTTTACCGTCGTTTTATTATTTTGCCTTTATTCTATTTGTTCATGTTGGTGAGGATTTGCATATGCATGGGTGTATTTTTATGCCCGTTTACATTACATTGAGGACTATGTGTGTTATTATCCCTTGTGGTATATCGAATGGAAACCCAGACGTAAATTCCGTAGCCGAATCCGAATGGACGGTAGTGCGGTCTGTACTTGGGATACAACTCCATGTACCACTCGGGAGACATTCATATACGCATAATTAACCCCCCTTCTTTGTTTTCTATTTATTCCCGTTTTTCCCGCTTTTGAATTTTTTATTATGATTTTTGTTATCACACCTTGTATTTCTTAATTTAACATGCTCTTATTATTTCTATTAATGTTTATGGTGTGCAAATATGTGTTTATTTGAATTTTCTTGCATGAACTGCATAAGACTTGGCTATACCATTGTGTGAACCCGTCCATTATACTGGTATAAGTAAGGGACCATTCCGAACCCAACGGTTTAAGGTCTTCCCATGCGAGGGGTGAGTGTGGCCTTAAATATTTTCCCAGTTCACACTGGGTGGCGACACCTTTAACCTCCGGTTTAGTCCCCCGTGGGCTACTCCGTACTCTCTACGGGCTGCGAGCCCAATAGTGTCGTGGTCGCCGAGCATCATAGGCATAGCGGTAAATTGCGATTCGCTCCTACATATGACGACTCCACTGGGGATAGAGAATCGGCCCCGAAATAATGCCTTGTAGTGTCCGTGGCATTGGCTTTGGTTAACCAACCCTCATATATTTTGCATAACCTTTTTACCATGATAGTGTCATATATCGTGAAGTCGCTTTCACTCAAGGCGGCGGATCATTATGTGATGACCATCACTCGTTGGCACGTACCCTAGGGTATAAAAAAGGCGCGCTCACTTGGTCGCTCGAACCTTTGAGTGGGGAGATCTAGTTGTGAGAAATCGTTCACCGGTGGGAGCCTTTATCCATACCCTTATAAGCCCACATATTAACCATAGTCATATGTCATATAGAAGCTACCCCTATGCTTGTTTTTGGGACCATTATCATTTGGATCCATTTGGGCCTCTTGTCATAGGATACGAACTTGTTGGGCCACTTAAACTGGGACGAGTTTTTATCTTATGACGATTGGACCAAAAGTTTTCAAAATGACGATGGGCCACCTTGTGTTTGGGCCCCCTATCATTTGAAGTTGTTTAGCCACCTTATCGCAAAAGTATAAACCTGTTGGGCCTTTTCAATTGGGACAAGTTTGCACCTCGTGATAATCTGATTGAACGCTTTAAAATGATAACGGGCCAACTTGTATGAAAACCTTGATGGGTTTAGAAGGTCCAAACATGATCCGAATATGCCAAATGCATGAGTCCGATATCCGCACTGGATTTCATCTAGGAAGGGTACGCCTTGTTATGGTATATTTGTATAGTTTTGGATATCTCCAAGTCCATCCCCACAATTATGATCACTGAGGGCCCAATTTGTCATTTCTAGACAATTGCACGATTCCAATAAGAGGCTTAGTCAATATTGTAAATTGGCGGTCTTTGTCTTTTACCGATGGAAATGGACTGAGGTAGCCAAGGTTCACCCTTGTAGCGTAGGAGAGAACGATTTTGTGTACCCCACATTGGTGCATAAAATAAGCCATTCCTAGGACAGAAATGGACTTGCCACGAGTGTGGGAGGAATAAGGTCGGAAGGATATATGTTATTTTGATAACCACATGCATCTTATGAATCGCATGCATACACGCATCATGCTAACCCATTGTTTAACAACCATCATAGATATCTGTTGGGTTAGAGAAGAAGGAAGACTTGTCAAGAAAAGGTTAGCCACCATGGATGCGTCAGGCAATGAAGGTTCCCGTGTGGATCAATTGGAGACCAATATCACCAAAATTACCGAGCAACTACAAGCTTTGACCAAAGCTATGTCCAGTCTGACAGGTGCCCAAAAGTGGGAACATAAAACAATGAGAATGGATGGTGTGAGGAGCTCCCGAATAGGGTAAGTGCAGAAATCTATGTTTTTGATGATGACATGGCTGAGTATGCCACGGGAAGGAGAGTTGGGTCTCAGGCAGAGCTATAAAAACTCAAAGAACAAGTAGAGTCAGTTACTTGTAAGCTGAAGGGAAAACATGAAGATATGTTAGACTATGATGCAATGACTTTCGAAGAACAGCTGCCTCCCCAGTTTAATATGGCTGACATGGCCAAGTTCAATGGAAACAGAGATCCCAGGGTCCATCTCCGACAGTATATTTCAGTGATGAGTTCAGTAGGTTTGTCAAAGCGTCATGTGCATAAGATGTTTGGGATTTCACTAGAATGGATGCCCGTATTATGGTATCATAGCTTAGAGAGAAAGGTCAGGGATGACTGTAGGGCATTAACAAAGGCCTTTCTGAATCAATATGTCATGGATTTGGAGATAGACTTGTCGCTCCGTGACCTAGAAAACACCAAACAGAAGCCAAAAGAGACTTTCAAAGATTATGTGGATCGCTGGAGAAGCCAACTCTTGAAAATACAGACACGACCCTCGGAGAAGGACCATATTAAGATGATCATTAAGGGCACCAAGCCCTCCATCTATAAAAAGATGAGGAGGATGACCTCCATGATTAATGACTTTCAGCAGCTAAGAGAAACTGTCATGGATATAGAGGAAGAAGAAGCCGAGAACAGAAAGTTTTATGGCTAGAATAGATGTACTATTGGGGCGCATTCAGGGACCATGCCTGCTCCTACTGAGGTCGCTGCCATCAGAAACATGCGATTCTCCAATTTTGGTAGACCTTTGTCAAAGGTGTTTGAAAAACTAAAGAGGCAAGGACTCCTAAAACCCTTAGAACCTAGACCATTTCCAAAGCATGTGCCAAACTACTTTGTCCTAAACCTATTGTTGGAAAATTATGACCCATAACGTCACTATTTGTACAGATCATGGTGTTGTTGCACAAATTAACTATGTGACAAAGGAGATTGCACTCTTATCATTTGTGATTAGATCACCAAGATATATAAATGATAGGAGGTCCTAATGATTTTTTCCTGGATTGAGAATGGTATGAGACAGTATCAGTCCACGAAGGATAAATCATTAAATATCCATAGTCAGAGTATTATCGGGATTGAACATCGATAAATACGTAAAAGACTAGTATTACGCTTGTGCGCGTTGTGAGGGCACAACGACATAGTTCTCATATATTTGGGTATAGGATACTCATGCAAGTGTAATAGGAGGTTGTGTTTTACCGATGGTACGGGAAATAGCTTCGCTCTCGATATACCCCTCGGAATTCCATTGGTAGTATGACTATGTGTCTATGGAAGTCTGAAATTAGGGTAGGTGTATTTGGTCTTAACCTGAGACTTGCACCGCTAATACTTGCGACAATCAATATACTTTGGTTTTGGTCGTCCAGGGATTTAACCGGTTTCTGTGTACGCCTCTTCTGGGTATATCGAGAATCGTAGTGTGTTGGGTATGATGTCAAGACGGAAGTGTCACTCCAGTCATATGGAGATAATGGTCACATAGGATATGGTACTAGTACTCTTATGTACTGCAGTCATCGGGATAAAATGACAAGGTCATGTTTATCCGATTATAGAGACTAGTTACTAGACATCCGACATGTGCTTCGTACGGGGCAGACACAATTCCAGCCCCAGGCCTAGCACATGATCATCCGATACTGGATCGACATACACAATACTATGTATACTACGCCTGATATAGATCGCTTATTCCTGTAAGCATGTTTCTGGAGAATTGGGTAGGCATGGCGCTTTGCTAGAAGCCAACCTTATCTTGTAAATCGGTACAAACGTAGTACGAGGTGCTTATGTGTTCGGATAGTTCGACGATCGAATTTACTGCCAACATATCCGGGGATCTCATGGGTCATTTCCCGAAGATTCACCGATGACGTATGACTCGCACTTTAATTAATCTGGGATTAATTAGAAGAGAGAGAAAATTAATTTTGGATTAATTACATAGATATTTTATCTGAGATAAAATATCATTTAAAGAGAGATAACGATTAATTTGGAATTAATCGATAAAATAATATATTAGATATATTATACGAAATTGGATTTCGACGCGGAATTAAAATTAGATTTTAATTCGGGCGAACAAATTAATTTATAATTAATTCGTTAGCGATGTGAATAGTAATTATGCTAGGCATGATTATTTAATTAAATTAGATTTAATTACGTCGCAACGGAAAATTCGTTAATTTGGAATTAGCGAACCCGAGCCCGGGATAATTTGTGAGCGCATTCGCATTTTGAATTCGAGTGAGGCACGCAAGTCAAATCAAGCGTCAAATCGCTAGTCGCATCTAGCGTCACATCATTCGTCAATCAAGTGATAGATGTCTTTCACTTTGAGTGATTGACGCCAGTCACTATTCTCTCTTGCTCTTCATCTCTCTCACGCCCTTTAGGGGAAGGTTTCTTCTAGTTTTGGCAGCCCACTGCCGAGAGCCAATGAAGAAAAGGGAAGCAAAGTGTGATGATTTTGCGGCAAAATCATCAAGAGCTAGCACTCCGAGAGACATGCGAAGGTGATAGGGAAGTCCAGCCATGAGCTTGGAATCAACACAAGCTTGGAGTTTGCCTTGAAGATGATCCAAAGTTGAATTTGGAGGAGGACAAAAGGTGGACTGCCGTGAGCTTTGACAGTGGGTAGAAACCAGATTTTTGTTTGTCATCGCGTCGCTCAACCGATCGATGTGAGTATTCCGCAACTCCGTGATGTATTCGCATGTTTATTTCTTGCTTTGTATTCGATCCTTGGGGCCGTAGAAACTCCAACAATGGTATCAGAGACAATATTGAGCATGAAAATATTTAGGGCTTAAAATTGGGTAAATTGTATTTGAGCATGATTTAATGAAATTGGATGATTTAGTATGCTTAAATGTTGATGAATTGAAGATTGATTGGATCAATTTCATGGAATTATGATTGGATCATTTTTGCCCAAATTATTAGGCTTGGCCGAATTGAACTATGCCCTAAATGTCTTGGATTTTTGTTTCGTTGATCATTGGATGAGTTGGAAATGTTGATTTAATGTCAATTGAGGATTTAATTGGATTGAAACCGAATCAGACATAAAATCACCACATGGCCGAGACATATATAGCATGAAATGGGTTTGATTTTTGATGAAATGTGTTGGACATGTTTTGTTGTTTATGAGCATGATTAATTAGGCTAATTGATGTTTTAGAAATGTTAATTGGGTAATTAATTATGTAATGCACTTTGTTTAATTAAATTATGAAATTGGATTTTTTATGGTTTAATTAAATTGGGCTTAAAATTGGATTTGGGCTTGTTATGTTGTAAATGGGCTTATTGGGCTTGGTTGTACCAAGATGGGTTTAGGCAAAATTGGTTGGATCCAATTGGGCCCAAAACCGCTTCCATAAAGCCCAAATGCGACTAATGGACCTTAATTAGTTTAATTGGGCCTAATGGGCCTAAATTGATTTATGGGCTTATGGGGTAACTCCCGGATTGGACTTTGGTTATTGGGTTTGACCCGAGTTGACCAAAAGTCCACGCCTTAAAGAAATTAATTAAAAGCCCATTGGACTTTAATTAAATTGACGTTGGACGTTAATCGGTCTTTGAGACCCGTAAAGATTAAATTTGGAATTTAAGTCGTAAAAGGTTTATTAATAAAGTGTAGTATTTAATTTGGAATTAAAAAGCGAATTAGTATTAAATACAAATTGAATTGGATTTAATTTTGTAGTTTAATTTAATTCGAGAATTCATACTTTGAGTACTTATTCGCAAAACAAGTTTGACTCAAGCAAAATCAAATCGTTGTTTGAACATTGGATGGTCATTAATTATCAGATTAATTAATTTGATTAGATTGATTGATAACATGCTTGTGTGAATACATGGTTGCGATGCATGAATAATGTATATCGGATGGATATTAGATGGGTGGGACAATTTTAGAAATTGTTGTAATAAATTTGATTTATTAATTGGACATGCGTGTCCAGCCTTATTACTTCCATATTATTTGTATTCTATTCTCACATATTCCCCTCAATATAAATGAGGTTTCTTTAGATGTGTAGTGTAACGGGTAGAAGCAAATACTTGTGCTAGCGGGAGAGAGAAACAGAGAGATTTGATCTAGGATCAATGTGTAAAGTATCCATCCGCATATCATTATTATTTTATTATACGCACTTTATTATGTATTTAGAATGCATGTTTAAGGGTGTATGATGATGGGACCTTAACAAAGATAATAAATTGGTTGCCAATTTGCACTCGAAAAACCCTCACAAATATTAAGCATTTTTCCTTCCATTGAGTGATTCTTACTCAAGATCTAAGACTGGCATTGGCTTGTTGGCCAAAGTCAAGGCCTTTGTCCGTCGAAGATGTGTTTGAATCACGAGAGCTTTGTTCCATATTGGTGTCTTGTCCAAGTTGTGGTTTGTTGGCCAAAGTCAAGACCACTTCTTGTCCATCGACATTGATTACGAAGCTTTCCATGGTCAATGGGTCACGCTTAATTGGGATCACTAAGTTTGTGGTGCCAAAGCCAAGGCTTAGTTGATTCAGAGGAAAAAGGTTAGGTAATATATTGGATATATTGGCATATATAAGATATATGTTTCGGACTTGGATGTCCCCCTAATGGATCTAGGAATTGGATTGGATCCATTTGATCTTAGAGATCTACCTAGTTAATTATCATACAATTTTTTGGCCAAAGTCAAGATTGTGTGATATTTAACGGGATCCTAGCCCGCTAGGAAACACGGTTTCCCGAGTACTCGACAGAGGGTTAGATGCTCGCCGAAAAATACTGGGAGGCGAGAATTGAATTTGCAATATTCGTTTAATTACTTGCCATACGCGCTCAATCAAATATCATTCGTCAAATAAAATTAAATGTTAGCTAGACTAATATTTAAAACGTTGTTTTAAAACAGTTGGACTGTATTCAAACTATTCATTTATAGTTGATTACATAATTGGATTATAATAATCAATATATTTGATTTAATTAATTATAGTTGATTAAAATAGTTGGACTATAATAATCATTATAATAAATAGTACCTAAATCGTTGATTAAATAGTTGGACTATTAAAATCAAAATAAAATTGAAAGATTGACATTTAAAACATAATCCTAGGGAAAATGTATTTAAATGGTTTAATTTTCAAAATGGGAATAAATTTCATGATGGTCCTGGAAACTAATAAGTTACTTTATTTGATAAAATAACATATTAGGCCTAAAGCCCGGAGTTAAGTAATTAGTAGAGCATAATCTTTAGAAAATTTATGTGATGATAACTTTAGTGCTTAATCCATTTAGCTTGTCGCAATAGACTCCTTAATTTCTGAATCAGAACTAAGGATTAGATCCTTAAAGTATGATAATGAAATTGAAGGATCTTCATAGATCTATTTTTTAGAACTTAGAAGTACTAAATTGCAATAGTAAACTCTTGGAGAGTTAATGGCCATTCTCAAGGAGACAAAGCCAAAAGTTTGCAATAAGGCAAGTAGCGCAAGACGCACCTTACTTCAACATTCGAGAAGGCCAAGGCTAGGCCGAACGCTTCTGAATGTGAAAAAGGGCAAAGGTAAAATCATTACAGTCTTCTGGGAAGATAAAAGACATATCCTAAAATGTCTGCCTCTATTATGGCAAACGGGATCGCGGAAGCGGGACTGCCATTTGGACAATGCAGACATGAAGGAATTGAAGAACGAGCACGGCTCTGACTTCAAATATGTTTGTCATAATTATTTTCATTACTAGTATTAAAATTGGATTTTAAATACTTAGTGTGGTACATAAATATATACTGGTGTTCAGAATCTGCTTTGAGCAGGATACTGACTTCCATTGAGATTAATCTGCGAATTGAAAACGGGACGAAAGTCACTGTTTTAACCGTAGATACCTAAGTTTAGGAACTACCTTCGGGTGTGTACCTAAATTTGGAAACTGTTATAATGTAACTAGTTTGACTAGATACATTATCTCTATATCAGTGTTTAACCCGCTGCGGGTGAACCTTTATATTCTAGAACACTAAAGTGTTTTATTATATAAAGATGATATTGAGATAAACACATTAGATATGAATAACAGAATTTATATTTTGAATATAAATAAATCTCAAACGTATACTTGACAAACAAATAGCTCAAACTGATTTGATCAGAAGAAACTTAAATGTGGCATTGTTGTCTGGGATACAATTAAACAAGACTCGTATATCCACACTTTCGAAGAGTGGGTACCAGGACTGATTTGATCCCATTCAAATAAAGTCTACGAATATAGTGAATTGGGCAAAGTGCCTATAACACTATTTACTTGGTAAAAGTGTAAATGCCACCGATCTGTTAGCCCTAGTTCATAGTGAAGCAAGTGGGCCCATGTCTAGCAAGGCTAGAGGTGGATCTGAATATTTCGTGACCTTTACAGATGTGGCATCACGTTATGGTTATATGTTTCTTTTAAAGAACACAAATCGGGAACTTTAAAGTTTCGACACGAAATAGACAAACAGATCGGCTATAGTATTAAATCGTCACGGTTAGACCATGATGAAAATACTTAAGCAATAAGTTTCTAATATACTTGAGAGAGTATAGTATTCTTTCAAATGAGGACTCCTCCCGGAACACGTCAGTTTGACGGTGTGTCCGAACTGAGTAACCGAATTTTGTTGGACATGATAAGGTTAATCATGAGTCACTCTGAGCTACCATTTCCTTCAACAGATAAGCTTTAAACAGTGCAAAACTTATTTTGAATAAGGTTCCATAAAAATCTGTTTGACAGATTTCATATTAGATATGAACAGGAAAGAAATCGGGTTTCTTATTCCTGAAAATTTGGGAATGCTAGGCATATGTTTGGATGATACCAAACTAAAACTCAAATTTGATAAGTGCCAATTGTAGGTTATCTTAGGGATACCAAAGTATAGTACTTATACATCTCACAAGAGAACAATTTAATTGTTGCTCACCATGCGGTTTTCCTAAGAGGAATACCGATATGCAGTGGTAAGTGGGAGGATAGTAAAACTCGATGAAAATCAGAGTAATACTATTCAAGGCACCGAGTCTTAATGGAACATAAATAGTTCATCAAGGATGAAACTATACCATAATCTTCGAATACACAAGAACCACGTATGTCGGAGAGAGTCAGAAAACAACCTGGGGTATGGGTTTCTGATCTCACCTCGAAAAGATGTCTATCTTTTGGGGAATACCAACTGACTACGTATGAGGAAGTGATACAAGGTATTGACTCCCAATTATGGCAAAGTGCCAGGACATCCGAAATGGATTCCATGTATATCAACCAAGTTTGGATACTAGTTGTTGTATCGTAAGGCATTGTGCCTATCGATACTATATAAGTCTTCAAGGAAGACATACATGGATGACAACATACCAACGTATAAAGCTAGGCTTTTAGCGGAATGGTATCGTTATCAACATTGTGTTGATTACGATTCAACCTTTTACTTGTTGCCATGGTAAATCCATTTGGATGATGCTTGCTGATGCTGCATGTTTCATTTATGAAATATGTCAGCTAAACGGGAAAATCATTTTCCTGAAAAGGAAACCTTTTGGAGGATGTTAAAAATATCCTGTCGGTTTTGTCGTACCACAATAAGCAAACAAGGTTTGCAGGTTATTTGATCCATGTTTGGATTGAAGCAAACATTAGGTTCTTGGAATTATCGTTTTGATGTAATCATAATGGTATATGGTTTAATTCAAAACGAAATGATTATTGTGTATATAAGAGGGTTAGTGGGAGCGCACTGACAGTGGTTGTCCTATACAATAATGATAATATGTGTCATTTCATGGAAATGATATTCCCATAAAAACAATCGGTGAAAGCTTGAATTTCAGAAAACTCTCCGATAAACTGTACAATGAAAAATGTACACGACCTGGTGTCTCATACGCTTTGAGCATATGGATTCACAAACAGGCCAATCCAAGTGATAGTCACTGGATTGATATTAAGAACATCTATTAGTATCTTAGAGATCTAAGGATGCTGTCTTAATCTATGAAGAAGGAGAACTTGAAGTAACTGGGATCACTACTGCAAGTTTCCCAACCGATAAGACGACTACAAGTCGCAAACGGTACTATACAGTTTGAATAACGAAACAGTGAGTTGGAAATCTTCCAAGCAAGATACTGTTACCGAATAAACAACAAATGTGGGTTATTTCTGTAGCTGAGGCAGCAATAGAGGCCTTATGGGTTGATACAAAATCTAATTAGATTAGATATAGTTCTGTTAGAAGCTGAGCTAGGCTGCAGCGCAGGCTAAAGAATTAATGGTCTCATCAACGATCCAGATACATACTTCGATAATTCATCTGATTCGTTCGGATCATACATCGTGGTGATGTGATGATCGAATAAATCGCATCAGACGATAATCATGCAAATCCGCTGATGAAATCCTTTTCTCAGCAGTTTGAGCCAACCGTACATAGTTCGGGTGTCAGACACTCGAGTGACTGGCTATAGGCCAAGTGGGAGATTGTTGGACAATTATGACCCATAGCGTCACTATTTGTACAGATCACGGTGTAGTTGTACAAATTAACTATGTGACAAATGAGATTGCACTCTTATCATTTGTGATTAGATCACCAAGATATATAAATGATAGGAGGTCCTAATGATTTGTTCCTGGATTGAGAATGATATGAGACAGTATCAGTCCACGAAGGATAAATCATTAAATATCCCTAGTCAGAGTATTATCGAGATTGGACATCGATAAATACGTAAAAACTTGTATTACGCTTGTGCGCGTTGTGAGGGCACAACATCATAGTTCTCATATATTTGGGTATAAGATACTCATGCAAGGGTAATAGGAGGTTGTGTTTTACCGATGGTACGAGAAACAGCTTCGCTCTGGATAGACCCCACGGAATTACATTGGTAATATGACTATGTGTCTATGGAAGTCTGAAATCAGGGTAGCTGTATTTGGTCTTAACCTGAGACTTGCACCGCTAATACTTGCGACAATCAATATACTTTGGTTTTAGTCGTCCAGGGATTTAACCGGTTTCGGTGTACGCCTCTTCTGGGTATATCGAGAATCGTAGTGTAGACGCTGGTTTTCGCCCGAGGTCCACAATTGAGATTTCGTGAAAGGGGCACTGGCGATCCTGCAAAACAAAGATGTAGAGTGAGTGGGGTACTGCCCACTGGTGTGGTGGGTGCCGGGGGCACTCCGACGCTCAAGTCAGTTAAGGAACTGAGGAAGTAGTAGGAGGAAGGTTAAAGTAAGATACTACCTTGAGCTTCGTAGGATGCCGTGAGGGCGGTAGATAGCAGGTATGGTGACCTTTGTGAAAGTCCCAAAGCTGTGAGTATGAGAGCTAGAAGTTGAATGCCCCATCCTCTTGGATCCTTGTTCCTTATATATTCATGCTATAGTAACATGTGCCTTTATTGCCTTTTGATTAATCATCTGTTGGATCATGGTAACAGTCAACTTTATGAGGAGCTATTACTGCGTTGTAGGTTGGAACAGATGGGTTGTGAATGACATTTATGAGCCTGGGCGTTATGTGGACTGAAGTAGGGTGAGCCCCGATTATGCTTTGAGCACGTGACGTCTCACTGGGCTTGGGCTTATGAATCTCTAGGCCTCTATACACTTTAAACATTGGGGCTTCCTTTTGAGGTAGAAGCTTGGGCCTGGAGTAAAAGGACGAAATTGCCCTTGGACCAAATTTGGCCCATACAGTTTGTCCCATACTCTCTAAGTCAATGAGTCATTGGCTTGGAGAGTATTTGACGCATGAGTCGCCTGGGACGATGTCATATTATGTTGGTGTACTCGAGCGTTGATGCTGCCTACTATTTGAACCAAACAAATGTCAAGTTATCAACTTGACTCTACAAGAGCCATTGGGGAAGTACCCAGTGGTCCGAGCCAGATGATGGTCGGGATAATGAACTCGACTCAACTAGAGCCATTGGGGAAGTACCCAATCGATTGGACCAGATGAAGGTCAGAATATGTGTCTTCCATGTCTACAAGTTGAATCGATATGAGGCTATGAGGATGTCCCCGGTCGTTTGGACTTGATGAGGCCATGAAGATAATAGTCATACGACATGTGTAATCCATGTCTACAACTTGACTCGATACGAGTCTATTGGGGATGTCCCCGGTCGACTGGACTTGATAAGGCCAGGAATATTTAAGTCATACGACATGTGTAATCCATGTCTACAACTTGACTCGATATGAGTCTATGGGGGATGTCCCCGGTCGTCTGGACTTGATGAGGCCATGAAGATAATAGTCATACGACATGTGTAATCCATGTCTACAACTTGACTCGATACGAGTCTATGGGGGATGTCCCCGGTCGACTGGACTTGATGAGGCCAGGAAGATAATAGTCATACGACATGTGTAATCCATGTCTATAACTTGACTCGATATGAGTCTATGGGGGATGTCCCCGGTCGTCTGGACTTGCTAAGACCATGAAAATCTCCATACTACTGGTCAATGACCAGGGGAGTCTTCAAATTCGCCTAGACCAGATGAAGGTCATGTACTGAACTCGACTCTCCATGGGGGATGTCCCAGTCGACTGAACCAGATGATGGTCAGGACAACCTCCATATTATTGGTCAAGGACCAGGGGAGTCTAAGCAAGTTTTCATTCTTCTACTCACGAAGAAGGTACATCGTAGTCTACACTCCATATGACCCGATGTGGGTCCAAGAAAGTTTACACACTTCACAATACCTGAAGAAGGTACATGAGTCTACATACTCTATTATACTCGATGAAAGTACATGGGAATCTTCAAACTCTATCATACCTGATGAAGGTTTAGGGAAGAGTCTACACACTATAGACATGATTCCCACGAGGGTTTTCGTTCCTCATTCTACAGGATTTAAACATGGGTCGACGAAGGTCTTTACTCTACTAGACCTGTTGTAGGTCTACGATGAGTGTGTTTTTTTTAGTGCACTTATAGTATCATCTCACATGGACCCACTTGACATACATGAGATGATAATACATATTGTTCATTCGATCCCCAAACAACAAGCTGGATGGCCATCAACCCATGGTACACGAAAAACTTGCCACCTCCTCCTCATACGAAAGGTCCAATCGTTCAATCTTTATCAGATCTTAAGTTGTTTGGAATAAGAGGGGAATTCCATTCGACAATCATTTATGTTATGTCGAATGGGACAGTAGCATAGCTGGAGGGTGTGGTTTCTTTGGTTTTACTTGTCTTCGGCCTGTAGGATTTGAAACGTATATAGGACTTTACATGAGTGGGCTGTCTCTTATGATGGACCTAGTATGTGCTCAGGAAGTCAAGTAAGTGACTTTTTATTATGACTTAGGCATTGGGTCTGTTGGCACTCGTGGAATTTGGTCGTATGTTGATGGATGTGAGTCGGCTGGTGGCTGTTGAGTTAGGGCTGATCTCGGTGGGCTAGACTTTGGCTGTCGTTGCTGCCTGTGAGCTCTCGTCGCATGCTCATTTAGTCGACTCGACTAGAAGATACTCACGTACTGGATTCATTCATGTTAGTTGGAATACATTTCCATTATTGGATTCATGCGCGTTGGCTGGGATATGTATCAGTAGCATGGGCTGTCTTCAGATGGCCTCTCTGTAGTCGTACTACTGGGCCTTAATCCACCAGTTTGGGGACTTCTATTTATATCCGAGCACGAACTACAAGGAGATGAAGACTGATTGATCTCGTAAGGGTATAGTGGCTCTATTTGGCTGATTATATATATATATCTTGTTTCATCGGTTATTTGGAATTGGAAACTCCTGTTTGTGTTTCAACTTTAGAGTCTACTCACGTCTTAGCATTGTGCCCTACTCAAAGCATCTTCTCCTTTAAATCAACGACACCATTTCGATAAAGGAAAGCCCCAACACGTATTCTCTACACGTTCTCCATGAATGCCACATTCTCGGTTCCCGTCGAATCCCAGTAAGCTTATGGTGATGGTCGAGTATATAGAAGAGTGTCGTGCAGTGGAGTTGACGTCCTGAGGCATGTTTGCTTATGTAGCTGTATGGGAACCAGATAGCTTACCATGGAAGCTTTAAAAGTGCCAGCAGTGGTGTCTAGCGGAGGAAAAGGGCATAGACAATTACAGATTGCCCCTCTTTGAGGTAGTACTTAGCACCTTAGTTATACCATATCACTGAGATACTGAAACCATTATGGTTCTACTCAGGGGAAGAGGGTGATTATTCTTGTGCTACATGAAAAATGGTCCCCAGCCTCGTCACACCATGAAGAAGGAGCAGCCAGAGTAGAACCCAAAAATCATGGTTGTGTCGAAGTCCATGCAGTCACGTGATTCTAAGCTCAATATAGTGCCATGTCTAAGTAGAGTGAAGTTAAACCAAATATAAGTATTCTTGAAGAATATATTCCACGTAGCATAAGCCCATGCTTGTTTAATGCCATTACTATTTCTTTTTTTTACAGCAAGCCCATGAAGCAAGCCCAAAGCAAAAGAGAAAATAAGAGGTGGAACCACAGCCCACGTTGCATGGATGAATGAAGAATACAAGAAGCCTACAGCCCACACCGCTTGGGAAGCTACCTTCCAAGTGAGATGCATGAGCAAGCAAAGTCTACCTACTTGCCACCACCAGCAATCCACACACATGCTGCCAATACGACCAAGGCATCTGTAAACACACCACAAAGTGTCGTGTCAAGAGCCCCGCCTTCGCTTGTGAATAGAGATTTTTTCATGTCTGTGCTATGCCGACAAGCTCCATCTGCTGCATCTTCAATTCATTGCCTTATGATTTGGAGATGGAAGACTCGACCTTTGTTGTCTATGCATGGTGGAAGACATAAAGTCGAGTGGCTGTAAAGAGAATTGACAAGAATGAAGGTTTTCCTGAGAGACGCAGATCAACATTGGTACGATGATGATGGTGTGCGTTGTTGGGCACTTGAAGTTCGAGATGATATTGAGGATGTTGTAGGTTCCTTCAAGCTCAATTAAGCTGATGAAGGAAGAGGATGAAGTCCATCACTTGGCTCATCCTGACACTGACCAAGACGATCCTGATATTGATGATGCATGCATGCATGCATAAAGAGAAAGAAGACCAAAATGCCACGTAAAAATGCTCTATACTTTCATTCAAATAAGCATTCCATGCACTTAGATGTATTACTAGAGGCATGCACTTCGACTGTAAAACATTCTTTTCACTGGATTCATATACGTCGGTTGGAGGACATTTATGTTACGGAGTGAACGCATGTTGGCTGGAAGCATGGTTCGTCTATTTCTACATAAACAGGTGTAGCGTGGGTTTATGCCGATATACACCCAAATTGCCTACTAGTATATGTCGACGAAAGCAAGTTATTCAAATTCTGGGACAGCCTACATCATGTGAAGAGCATCTACTATTATAGCATACTGCATATTCTCAATTGATGCAAGAAGCATGTTATTTTCTTTTTCCTATCAGGACCAATTGTAGGCTGCATGAATCCCTCAATAGCAGTAGGATCGCACTTCATTGTCCTGTGGAATGAAACTCTAGCCATCTAACTAGGATTTCTTCCTTCTCATGCAAAATGAGATCTTGAACAATAGACAAGCCTCATATGTTGATGGTCGAATGGAATCTTCAGCAAGCGACTAGTTATATATACAATGATGTCAACTGGAATATCCTCTACAACACACTAATGTCGAGTGGGACACCCCTAACAAATTCTTTGCCAAACATCATAAATGTCTAATGAG
Organism: Zanthoxylum bungeanum; assembly: GCA_019454045.1. Lineage (NCBI taxonomy): Eukaryota > Viridiplantae > Streptophyta > Magnoliopsida > Sapindales > Rutaceae > Zanthoxylum > Zanthoxylum bungeanum. The sequence continues at coordinate 45,809 of SKCR01050689.1, forward strand.
CCATCCATAACAATTATTTAGTTATAAATCGTAGTGTCGTCTGGGACACCCATAGCATGTCTCATTCTATAAATTGTAATACTAACTAGAACATCAATCACAAGTCTCAAGTCACATACTGATGTCGACTGGGACACTTAAAACAGTTACCAAGTTGAAAATCGTAGTGTGGTCTAGGACACCCGTATCTTAGAATCATATTGTAATACCTATTATAAATCTCATGCCTTAGTGATGTCGACTGTGACATTCTTATAAAGTGTAAGTCATACCTGGTATGGTTGACCGGGATGTCCGCGCCAAGTCTTCATTCGGGTACTGTCGACTGGAACATCCTTCTTATGCCAAATACATCGCTTCTTCATGTGAGGCAAATGGTAGGAAATATAGTTCCATTGAAGGGAGGCGTCTTGCTCCTGAAGTAGGTCCAAGTGACTATGGTCGAATGGAGTCTAAATTTGATGAAACACCATTCACGTAATCGTTCGTGTCACCTGGAGGAGACGACAATCCTCTTTCGTAGTCTGTAGGGGATGATATTTTATCCATGCCATTTAGATTAGATGGTAATCGCCCCTAGTAGTCTCGAATATATTTCAACCTTGGAGAAAACATCTTGGTTGATTGGGTATGCCGGGAATTATTAGGGTTGTTGGGGTGACCCGTAGCCTCGGGCCTTTGGAAGGTTGAAGAAATGTGCTCTAATGTTGCAACTATTCTTGGAGGATGGCTAATTAAGTAATCATGAGATCTGGTGTTTGCTCATTGCATGAAGCCAAGCGAGTATGGGTATCTGAAAGGATCGTTGAAGGAGGGATCTTTGCATGCTACGAATCGCTAGAGCCCCACGGAGGGCGCCAAATTATAGACGCTGGTTTTCGCCCGAGGTCCACAATTGAGATTTCGTGAAAGGGGGCACTGGCGATCCTGCAAAACAAAGATGTAGAGTGAGCGGGAGTACTGCCCACCGGTGTGGTGGGTGTCGGGGGCACTCGGACGCTCAAGTCAGTGAAGGAACTGAGGAAGTAGTAGGAGGAAGGTCAAAGTAAGATACTACCTTGAGCTTCGTAGGATGCCGTGAGGGCGGTAGATAGCAAGTATTGTGACCTTTGTGAAAGTCCCAAAGCTGTGAGTAGGAGAGCTAGAAGTTGAATGCCCCCTCCTCTTGGATCCTTGTTCCTTATATATTCATGCCATAGTAACATGTGCCTTTATTGCCTTTTGATTAATCATTCGTTGGATCATGGTAACAGTCAACTTTATGAGGATCTATTACTGCGCTGTAGGTTGGAACGGATGGGTTTTGAATGACATTTATGAGCCTGGGCGTTATGTGGACTGAAGTAGGGTGAGCCCCGATTATGCTTTGAGCACGTGATGTCTCACTGGGCTTGGGCTTATGAATCTCTAGGCCTCTATACACTTTAAAAATTGGGGCTTCCTTTTGAGGTAGAAGATTGGGCCTGGAGTAAAAGGACGAAATTGCCCCTGGACCAAATTTGGCCCATACAATTTGTTCCCTACTCTCTAAGTCAAGGAGTCATTGGCTTGGAGAGTATTTGACGCATGAGTCGCCTGGGACGATGTCATATTATGTTGGTGTACTCGAGCGTTGATGCTACCTACTGTTTGAACCAAACAAATGTCAAGTTATCAACTTGACTCTACAAGAGGCATTGGGGAAGTACCCAGTCGTCCGAGCCAGATGATGGTCGGGATAATGAACTCGACTCAACTAGAGCCATTGGGGAAGTACCCAATCGATTGGACCAGATGAAGGTCAGAATATGTGTCTTCCATGTCTACAAGTTGACTCGATATGAGTCTATGGGGATGTCCCCGGTCGTCTGGACTTGATGAGGCCATGAAGATAATAGTCATACGACATGTGTAATCCATGTCTACAACTTGACTCGATACGAGTCTATGGCACCGCTAGACACCACTGTTGGCACTTTTCAAGCTTCCATGGTGAGCTATCTGGTTCCCAGACAGCTACACAAGCAAACATGCCTCAGGACGTCAACTCCACTGCATGACACTCTTCTATATACTCGACCATCACCTTAAGCTTACTGGGATTCGATGAGAACCGAGAATGTGGCATTCATGGAGAACGTGTGGAGAATACGTGTTGGGGCTTTCCATTATCGAAATGGTGTCATTGATTTAAAGTAGAAGATGCTTTGAGTATGGCACAATGCTGAGACGGAGCAGACTCTAAAGTTGACACACAAACAAGAGTTTCCAATTCCAAACAGCCGATGCAACAAGATATATATATAATCGGCCAAATAGAGCCACTATACCCTTACGAGATCAATCAGTCTTCGTCTTCTTGTAGTTCGTGCTCAGATATAGATAGAAGTCCCCGAACTGGCGGATTGAGGCCCAGTAGTACGACTATAGAGAGGCCATCTGAAGACAGCCCATGCTACTAATACATCTCCCAGTCGACGCGCATGAATCCAATAATGGAAATGTATTCCAACTAAGATGAATGAATCCAGTACGTGAGTATCTTCTAGCCGAGTCGACTAAATGAGCATGCGACGCGAGCTCACAAGCAGCAACGACAACCAAAGTCTAGCCCACCGAGATCTGCCCTAACTCAACAGCCACCAGCCGACTCACATCCATCAACATACGACCAAATGCCACGAGTGCCAACAGACCCAATGCCTAAGTCATAATAAAGAGTCACTTACTTGACTTCCTGAGCACATACTAGGCCATCATAAGAGACGGCCCACTCATGTAAAGTCCTATATACGTTTCAAATCCTACAGGCCGAAGACAAGTAAAACCAAAGAAACTACACCCTCCAGCAATGCTACTGTCACATTCGACATAACAGAATTGATTGTCGAATGGAATTCCCCCATTATTCCAAACAACTTAATATCTGATAAAGATTGAACGATTGGACCTTTCGTGTCGTATGAGGAGGAGGTGGCAAGTTTTTCGTGTACCATGGGTTGATGGCCATCCAGCTTGTTGTTTGGGGATCGAATGAACAATATGTATTATCATCTCATGTATGTCGAGTGGGTCCATGTGAGATGATACTATAAGTGCACTAAAAAAAAAACACACATCGTAGACCTACAACAGGTCTAGTAGAGTAAAGACCTTCGTTGACCAATGTTTAAATCCTATAGAATGAGGAATGAAAACCCTCGTTGGAATCATGTCTATAGTGTGTAGACTCTTCCCAAAACCTTCATCAAGTATGATAGAGTTTGAAGATTCCCATGTACTTTCATCTAGTATAATGGAGTGTGTAGACTCATGTACCTTCTTCAGGTATTGTGAAGTGTGTAAACTTTCTTGGACCCTCATCGGGTCATATGGAGTGTAGACTACGATGTACCTTCTTCGTGAGTAGAAGAATGAAAACTTACTTAGACTCCCCTGGTCCTTGACCAATAATATGGAGGTTGTCCTGACCATCATCTGGTTCAGTCGACTGGGGACATCCCCCATGGAGAGTCGAGTTCAGTACATGACCTTCATCTAGTCTATACGAATTTGAAGACTCCCATGGTCCTTGACCAGTAGTATGGAGATTTTCCTGGTCTTAGAAATTCCAGACGACCGGGGACATCCCCCATAGACTCATATCGAGTCAAGTTATAGACATGGATTACACATGTCGTATGACTATTATCTTCCTGGCCTCATCAAGTCCAGTCGACCGGGGACATCCCACATAGACTCGTATCGAGTCAAGTTGTAGACATGGATTACACATGTCGTATGACTATTATCTTCATGGCCTCATCAAGTCCAAACGACCGGGGATATCCCCCATAGACTCATATCGAGTCAAGTTGTAGACATGGATTACACATGTCGTATGACTTAAATATTCCTGGCCTCATCAAGTCCAGTCGACCGGGGACATCCTCCTTAGACTCATATCAAGTCAAGTTATAGACATGGATTACACATGTCGTATGACTATTATCTTCATGGCCTCATCAGTCCAGTTGACCGGGGACATCCCCCATAGACTCGTATCGAGTCAAGTTGTAGACATGGATTACACATGTCGTATGACTATTATCTTCATGGCTGTTGGATTTTCTATAGGTCCCAAGATCAAATCTAAGCATGAAACACAAGCGAATACAACGACGAAGTTGCGTAATACTTATATCGAGCGGTTGAGAGACGATTTGGGCAACAAAAACGAGCTGAAATTCTGCTCACTGTTGGGTGTGAACTGCTGTGACAGTGGCTGAAATGGGCTGCTGTTTTTGGCCATTTTGAACATCAAAAACGAGCTCCAAGCTTCATCAAAACGTTCCCGGCTCATGGGGGGACTTCCCTATCACCTTCGCATTGATCTCGGAGTGTGCTAGCACTCTTGTTTGCCACAAAACACACTTGCTTCCCTTCCATTTCCTTTGTTATTTTCAGCAGTTCACTGCCTCACAAAACCAGAAAATGGCGTGAAGATGAGAGGAAGAAGAAGAGGAGAGAGAGGAGCGAAAGTGTATCACGTTTTTGGTAAAAGGAATTGTGTATCTATTACACAAAATGATTTTAAAAAATCATTAAATCCATTTTACTTTAATGGTTTAAAAGTCAAACAAATAAAACCATTAATTCCCTCAACAACCACATCCCTCAATCACATCAAGTCAATCCAATCAATCAATCTAATCAATTGTCACATCACTCAAAGTGACATGATTTGACGCTTGATGTGACGCTAGATGCGACTAGCAATTTGACGCTTGATTTGACGAGCCGCGCTCGAATTCGAAATGCGAATGCGCTCGCAAATAATCTCGGGCTCGGATTCGCTAATTCTAAATTAACGAATTTTCCATCGCGTCGTAATTAAATGATTACGCCAAGCGAAATTACTATTCACGTCGCTAACGAATTAATTCTAAATTAATTCGCTCGCCCGAATTAAAATCAAATTTTAATTCAGTGTCGAAATCCAATTTCGTTTAATATATCAAATATATTAATTAATCATTAATTCCAAATTAATCATTCTCTCTCTTTAAATTGATATTTTATCCCAGATAAAATATCTCTGTAATTAATCCCAGATTAATTTTCTCTCTCATCTTATTAATCCCAGATTAATATAAGTGCGAGTCATACGTCATCGGTGAATCTTTGGGAAGCGACCCATGAGATCCCCGGATAATTCGGCAGCAAATACGGTCGTCGGAGTATCCGAATCACGTACGTACCAAGTACTACGTTCTACCGATTTACGAGACACAATCGGCTTCTAGCAAAGCACGAAGTCTACCCAATTCTCCGGTCATATTCATCTAAGAATATTTAAGATCTGTATCAAGCATAGTATACCAAGTATTGTGTATATCGGCCCAGTATCGGATAGTCATGCTAGGGCTGGGGCTGGATAAGTGTCTGCCCCGTCCGAAGCACATGTCGGATGTCTGGTAACTAGTCTCTATAATCGGATATGCATGACTTAGTCATAATATCCCGATGGTTGCGCAACACTTAAGAGCACTAATACCGTATCATGCGTGACATCATCTCCACTATGACTGAAGTGATACTTCCGTCTTGACATCACACCCAATACTCTACGATTCTCAATATACCCAGCAGTTGGCGTACATAGAACCGGTTAGAGTCCTAGACGACCTCAACTAAAGTATATTGATTGTCGTAAGCATTAGCGGTGCAAGTCTCAGGTTAAGACCAAATACACCTACCCTGATGTCGGACTCCCATAGACACATAGTCATAATACCAATGGGATTCCGAGGGGTCTATCCAGAGCGAAGCTGTTTCCCGTACCGTCGGTGAAACACAACCTCCTATCGCACTTGCATAAGTATCCAATACTTAAATATATGAGAACTATGTCGTTGTGCCCTCACAACGCGCACAAGTGCAATACTAGCCTATTCCGCATTATCGATGTCCTGTCTCGATAATACTCCGGCTAGGGATATTTAATGATTAATCCTTCGTGGACTGATACTGTCTCATATCATTCTCAATCTAGGAACTAATCATATGGACCTCTCCTCATTATATATCTATGGTGATCTAATCACAAACGATGAGAGTGCATTTCCTTGTCACATAGTTAATTTGTACAACAACACCATGATCTGTACAAATAGTGACGCTATGGGTCATTTTGTCCAACAATCTCCCACTTGGCACATAGCCAGTCACTCGAGTGTCTAACACCCGAACTATGTACGGTTCGCTCAAATTGCTGAGTAAAGATTTTCGTCAGCGGATTTGCATGAGTATCGTCTGACGCGATTTACACGATCATCACATCACCATGATGTATGATCCGAACGAATCAGATGAATATAGAAGTATATATCTGGATCGTCGATGAGACCTTTAATTCCTTAGCCTGTGCTGACGCCTAGCTCAGCCGCTAACAGAACTATATCTAATCTAATTAGATTTATTATCGATCCAAATGGCTTCTATTGCTGCCTCAGCTGCAGTAATAATCCGCATTTGTTGTTTATTCGGCAACAGTTATCTTGCTCGGAATATTTCCAGCTCACTGTACCGTTATACTATTGTATAGTACCTTTGTCACGACTTACAGTCGTTATCAGGAAGCCAGCTTTCACCGATTTTTTTATGGGAATATCATTTCCAAGAAATGACATATTATCATTATCTTACATGACATTCATGTCAGTGCACTCCCACTAACCCTTTTATATACACAAGAATCATATTGTTTTGAATTAAATCATACTCCTTTATGATTACATCAAAACGATAATTCCTAGAACCTATGCTTGCTTCAATCCAAACATGGATCGAATAACCTGCAAACCTTGTTTGCTTGTTATGGTACGACAAAACCGACAGGATGTTATAAACATCCTCCGAAAGGTTTCCTTTTCAGGAAAACGATTTTCCGTTAAGCTGTCATATTTCATAAATGAAATACATAGCTTTAGCAAGCATTATCCAAATGGATTTACAATGGCAACATGTAAAAGGTTTCGTCGGAATCAACACAATGTTGATAACTCTACCTTTTCTTTACAAGCCTAGCTTAGTACGTTGGTATGTTGCCTTCCATGTATGTCTTCCTCGAAGACTTATAAAGTACCAATAGGCACAATGTCTTATGGTACATCAAATAGTATCCAAACTTGTTGATATACATGGAATCCATTTCGGACTCATGACACTTTGTCATAATAGGGAGTCGATACCTTGTATCACTACCTCATACGTAATCAGTTGGTATACCTTAAAATATTAACATCTTTATGAGGTGAGATCAGAAACCATACCCTAGGTTGTTTTCTGACTCTCTCCGATTTACGTGGTTCTTATGTATTCGAAGATTAATGGAATAGTTTCATCCTTGATGAACTATTTATGTTCCATTAGGAATAGGTGCCTTGAATAGTATTACTCCGATTTTCATCGAGTTTTACTATCCTCCCACTTACCACTGCATGTCTGTATTCCTCTCAGGAAAACTGCATGGTGAGCAACAATCTAATTGTTCTCTGGTGAGATGTATAAGTACAATATTTATGGTATCCTTAGGATAGCTTACAATTGACACTTATCCAATTTGGGTTCTAGTTTGGTATCATCCAAACATATGCCTAGCATCCCAAATGGTCAGGAATGAGAAACCCGGTTTCTTTCCCGTTCATATCTAATATGTAATCTGTCAAACAGATTATTATGGAACCTTATTCTAAATAAGTTATTGCACTGTTAAAACTTATCCGTTGAAGGAAATGGTAGCTCAGAGCGACTCATGATTAACCTAATCATGTCCAACAAAATCCGGTTACTCTGTTCGACACACCGTCACTTTGACGTGTTCCGGGAGGAGTCCTCATTTGAAAGAATACTATACTCTTTCAAGTATATATAAGAAACTTATTGCTTAAGTATTTTCCATTACGGTCTTACCGTGACGGTATAATACTATAGCCGATCTGTTTGTCTATTTCGTGTCGAAACTCTAAAAGTTTCCGATTTGTGTTCTTCAAAAGAAACACACAACCATTACGCGATGCCACATCCGTATAGGTCACGAAATATTCATATCCATATCTAGCCTAGCTAGACATGGGCCCACTTGTTTCAATATGAACAAGGCTAATAGATCGATGGTATTTTACACTTTTACCAAGTAAATAGTATTTTAGGCACATTGCCCAATAAACTATATTCGTAGACTTTATTTGATTGGAATCAAAACAGTCCGAGTACCCACTCTTCGAAAGTGTGGATATACGAGTCTTGTTCGATTGTGTCCCAGACAACAATGCATAATTAGTTTCTTCTGATCAAATCATTTTGAGCTATTTGTTTGTCATATATATTTAGATATTATTTATATTCAAAATATAAATTCTGTTATTCACATCTAATGTGTTATCTCAATATCATCTTATATAATAAAACACTTTAGTGTTCTATAATACAAAGGTTCACCCGCGGTGGGTTAAACACTGATAAAGAGATAATGTATTTAGTCAAACTAGTTACATTATAACAGTTCTCTAATCCTGCTCATAGCAGATTCTGAACATCAATACATATATTTTATGTACCATACTAAGTATCTAAAATCCAATTTTAATACTAGTAATGAATATAATTTTGACAAACATATTTGAAGTCAGAGCCTTGCTCGTCTTCAATTCCTTCATGTCTGCATTGTCCAAACGACAGTAACGCTTCGCGATTCCATTTGCCACAATTGTGCAGACATTTGGGATATGTCATTTATCTTCCAAGAAGACTATAATGATTTTGCCTTTGTCATTTTCAATATTCCAGTTGCCTTTGACCAAGCCTCGGATTTCCAGAATATTGAAGTAAGGTGTGCCTTGCACTACTTGCCTAATTGCAATTTTGACTTATCTCCTTGAGAATAGTCTTTAATTCTCCAAGAATTATTTATTGCAATTTTAAAAGTACTTCTAAGATCTAATCTTTGAATATCCTTCAATTTCAATATCATACTTTAAGAATCTAATCCTTAGTTCTGATAAAGAAATTAAGGAGTCTATATGACAAGTATTATGGATTAAGCACTAAAGTTATCATTACATAATCTTCCAAAGATTATGCTCTACTATTTGCTTAATTCCGGACTTAGGTATATTTTATCAAATAAAATAACTTATTATTTTCCAGGACCATCCTGAAATTATTCCCAATTTGAAAATTAAAGTCGTTTAAATACATTTTCACCCAGGATTATGTCTTAAACACTAATCTTTCATATCTATCTTGATTCTAATAGTCCAACTATTTAATCAACGATTTGTGGTACTATTTATTATAATGATTATAATAGTCCAACTATATAATCAAATATAATCTAAATTAATTAACCTCAATTACATTGATTACTATAATCCAATTATAAAATCAACTGTAAACTGAAATTAATTAATTCAAATATATTGATTAATATAATCCAATTATATATAATCAACTATAATACAGTCCAACTGTTAAATAAAACAACAATTTAAATATTAGTCCAACTAACATTTAATCTAATGACGAAATAATTTAAATGAGCGCGTATGGCGAGTAATTGAACGAGTATTGCAAATTCAATTCTTGCCTCCCACTATTTTTCGGCGAGCCCCCACCTACCCTCTGTCGAGTACTCGGAAACCGTGTTTCCTAGTGGGCTAGGATCCCGTTAAATATCACACAATCTTGACTTTGGCCAACAAATTGTATGATAATTAAGTAGGTAGATCTCTAAGATCGATTGGATCCAATCCAATTCCTAGATCCGGTAGGGGGACATCCAAGTCCGAAACATATATCTTATATATGCCAATACATCCAATGTATTACCTAACCTTTTTCCTCTGAATCAACTAGGCCTTGGCTTTGGCACAACAAACCTAATGATCCCAGTCAAGCGCGGACCCATTGACCATGGAAGCTTCGTAATCAATGTCGATGGACAAGAAGTGGTCTTGACTTTGGCCAACAAACCACAACTTGGACATGACACCAATATGGAACAAAGCCTCGTGATTCAAACACATCTTCGACGGACAAGGGCTTGACTTTGGCCAACAACCCATGCCAATCTAGGATCTTGAGCAAGAATCACTCAATGGAAGGAAAAACGCATGATATTTGATGATGGTTTTTCGTGTGCAAATTGGCAACCAATTTATTATCTTTGTTAAGGTCTCATCATCATACACCCTTAAACATGCATTCTAAACACATAATAAAGCGCATATGATAAAATAATAATGATATGCGGATGGATATTTTACACATTGATCCTAGATCAAATCTCTCACTTTCTCTCTCCCGCTAGCACAAATATTTCTTCTACCCGTTACACTACACTTCTAAAGAAACCTCATTTACATTGAGGGGAATAGGTGAGAAGAGAATACAAAGAATAGAAGGTGATAAGGCTGGACACGCAGGTCCAATTAATAAATCAAATTTATTACAACAATTTCTAAAATTGCCCCACCCATCTAATATCCATCCGATATACATTATTCATGCATCACAACCATGTATTCACTCAAAAGCATGCTATCAATCAATCTAATCAAATTAATTAATCTGATAATTATGTGATCATCCAATGTTCAAACAACGATTTGATTTTGTTCGAGTCAAACTCCTTTTGCGAATAAGTACTAATTCTAGAATTAAATTAAACTACACAATTAAATCCAATTCAATTTGTATTTAATTCTAATTCACTATTTAATTCCAAATTAAATATCACACTTTATTAATAAACCTTTTACGAATTAAATTCCAAATTTAATTGTTACGGGTCTCAAAGCCCGATTAACGTCCAACGTCAACTTAATTAAAGTCCAATGGGCTTTTAATTAATTTCTTAAGCGTGGACTTTTGGTCAACTCGGGTCAAACCCGCAACCAAAGTCCAATCCGGGATTTACCCCATAAGCCTTTAAATTAATTTTGGCCCATTAGGCCCAATTAAATTACAAAGGTCCATTATGTCGCATTTGGGCTTTATGGAAGTGGTTTTGGGCCCAATTGGATCCAATCCAATTTGCCTTAACCCAACTTTGTACAACAAAGCCCAATAAGCCCAATAACAACAATTCAAGCTCAATTTCCAAAATTAGCCCAATTAATTAAATTACACAAATCCAATTTCGCAATTTAATTACCTAAAGTGCATATCATGATTAATCACCCAAATTAACATTTCTAAAACATCAATTCATACAATTAATCATGTTCATTATCATCATCATATGTCCAACATATTTTGATTAAAATCAAACCCATATACATGCTACATTAAGTCTCGGCCAAAAGGGATTTTAATGTCCAACTTTAAACCCAATCCAAATGAATCCAAATCAACATTAAATCAACATCCCCAATTGTTTTCAAGTCATCCAATGAATCAAAAAACAAAATACCAAGACAATAAGGGCACTTCATCAATTCGGCCAACACAAGCATTTTGGGGAAATTTGTTCCAAACATAATTTCATCAAATTGATCCAATCAATTATCAATTAAAACATATTCAAGCATACTTAATCATCCAATTTCATAATTACATGCTCAAATTCATTTTACCCAATTTCAAGCTTTATGACATACTTTCAAAATTGGGGAAATTTGTTCCAAACAATATTTAATCAAATTGATCCAACCAATCATCAATTAAACATGTATTAAGCATACTTAATCATCCAATTTCATAATTGCATGCTCAAATCAATTTTACCCAATTTAAAGTTTCATGACATACTTGGCAATTTGGGGATTTTACGTCCGAATCGAATTCAATCCAATTGATTCCGCAATCGTCGTTAAATCATCATCCCGAATGATTTCCAACACATCCAATTGTCAAAAATCAAAAATCCCAAGACATTAAATCATGCATAACTTTCGGCCAAGATGATAAATTTGGGGAAAAATATTCCAAACATTATTTCTACAAATTGATCCAATCAATCCTCAATAATAACACATTTAAGCATACTAATCAATCCAATTTCATTAATCATGCTCAAAATCAAATTTGCCCAAATTTTAGCCCTAACTTTTTCATGCTTTTAACCCAAGCTCTTGATGCCATTGTTGGATTTTCTATAGGTCCCAAGATCAAATCTAAGCATGAAACACAAGCGAATACAACGACGAAGTTGCGGAATACTTACATCGAGCGGTTGAGAGACGATTTGGGCAACAAAAACGAGCTGAAATTCTGCTCACTGTTGGGCGTGAACTGCTGTGACAGTGGCTGAAATGGGCTGCTGTTTTTGGCCATTTTGAACATCAAAAACGAGCTCCAAGCTTCATCAAAACGTTCCCGACTCATGGGGGACTTCCCTATCACCTTCGCATTGATCTCGGAGTGTGCTAGCACTCTTGTTTTGCCACAAAACACACTTGCTTCCCTTCCATTTCCTTTGTTATTTTCGGCAGTTCACTGCCTCACAAAACCAGAAAATGGCGTGAAGATGATAGGAAGAAGAAGAGGAGAGAGAGGAGGGAAAGTGTATCACGTTTTTGGTAAAAAGGAATTGTGTATCTATTACACAAAATGATTTTAAAAAATCATTAAATCCATTTTACTTTAATGGTTTAAAAGTCAAACAAATAAAACCATTAATTCCCTCAACAACCACATCCCTCAATCACATCAAGTCAATCCAATCAATCAATCTAATCAATTGTAACATCACTCAAAGTGACATGATTTGACGCTTGATGTGACGCTAGATACGACTAGCGATTTGACGCTTGATTTGACGAGCCGCGCTCGAATTCGAAATGCGAATGCGCTCGCAAATAATCTCGGGCTCGGATTCGCTAATTCTAAATTAACGAATTTTCCGTCGCGTCGTAATTAAATGATTACGCCAAGCGAAATTACTATTCACGTCGCTAACGGATTAATTCTAAATTAATTCGCTCGCCCGAATTAAAATCTAATTTTAATTCCGCGTCGAAATCCAATTTCGTTTAATATATCAAATATATTAATTAATCAATTAATTCCAAATTAATCATTCTCTCTCTTTAAATTGATATTTTATCCCAGATAAAAAATCTCTGTAATTAATCCCAGATTAATTTTCTCTCTCATCTTATTAATCCCAGATTAATATAAGTGCGAGTCATACGTCATCGGTGAATCTTTGGGAAGCGACCCATGAGATCCCCGGATAATTCGGCAGCAAATACGGTCGTTGGAGTATCCGAATCACGTACTTGGTCTTAACCTGAGACTTGCACCGCTAATACTTATGACAATCAATATACTTTGGTTGAGGTCGTCCAGGGCTTTAACCGGTTCTGTGTACGCCAATACTGGGTATATTGAGAATCGTAGAGTATTGGGTGTGATGTCAAGACGGAAGTATACTCAGTCATAGTGGAGATGATGTCACGTAGGATACGGTATTAGTGCTCTTAAGTGCTGCGCGGCCATTGGGATATTATGACTAGGTCATGTATATCCGATTATAGAGACTAGTTACCAGACATCCGACATGTGCTTCGTACGGGGCAGACACAGCTCCAGCCCCAGGCCTAGCACGTGACCATCCGATACTAGATCGATATGCACTATACGATGTATACTACGCCTGATACAGATCAATATATTCCTGTAAGGATATTTCCGGAGAATTGGGTAGGCATGGCGCCTTGCTAGAAGCCAACCTTGTCTTGTGAATCGGTAAAACGTAGTACTTGGTACGTACGTGTTCGGATAGTCCGATAACCGAATTTACTGCCAACATATCCGGAGATCTCATGGGTCGCTTCCCAATGATACACCGATGACGTATGACTCGCACTTTAATTAATCTGGGATTATTTCGAAGAGAGAGAAAATTAATCTGGGATTAATTGCGGAGATATTTTATCTAGGATAAAATATCAATTTAAAGAGAGAGAACGATTAATCTGGAATTAATCGATAAATAATATATTCGATATATTAAACGAAATTGGATTTCGATTAGGAATTACAATTAGATTTTAATTCGGGCACTTGAATTAATTTAGAATTAATTCTCGAGCGACGTGATTAGTAAATTGGATTTATTAACGAGGCATCGAGAAAATCGTTAATTTAGAATTATCGAAACCGAGCTCGGAATGTGTTTGCGAAGTTACGTCGATTTTGAATCACGTGCCGCAAGTCGCATCGCAAATCACATCGCAAGTCATAAAAGTCAAATCACTTTTTGGAAAAGTAACTTTGACTCTTTGACTTTGACCTTTAAAATTTGGAGGGAAATTTTGGGGGGAAAAGACTTTTAACTTTTTGGAAAAGTGAAAGCCTTTTCCTTTTCACCTTTTACCAAGAGTAAAAGAATAAAGTAAACATTATTACATTTGTTTTATTGTTTTTTGAAAGCATAAAATAAATGGTAAATGCTTTAGTATTTTTGGAAAATATATAAGTGAAATGTTTGACACCTTTTTCCCTTAACCTAAACCATTTCTCCATCTCTCTTTCTACTATCAAGTTCACGCCCAAGGCAGTGAACTGCCCAAGGGTTGGCCGAAAATGATGATCCATTTTGAGGGTTTTGTGACAAGATCCAAGTGCTAGCACACTCCTAAGAGGCATACGAAGGTGTTAGGGAAACTCACCCACGAGCCGGGAATCGTTTGACGCAAGTTCGCGGCTCAAATTCATGGACCAAAACTGAAAACAGTGAGCAGTGGACTGCACTGCTATTGGCGCCACTTTGAAGGGGAAAATCATTTTGTTATTCTTCAAATCGTCACAACCGATCGATGTGAGTATTCCGCTATCTCCTTTGATGTATTCACACTTATTATTCATGCTTGTTTGATGATCTTGGGACCTAGAATAAAACCAACAGGTACAAGACCAAGAAGTAACATTCAATGTTTTCAAGGCCATGAATTTCCCAGATGATGAAAAGAATGAGGAATGTTTCAGACTTGATGTGATACATAATACCGATCAGAACTCTGATGAAAGACAAAGTTCTACTGAAAAAATTAAAACATGTCAATTACCTGTGGAGCCTGAAGATAAAGCGCATTGCGTATTGAAGAAGCCTATTCTTGCACTACAAGCAACATAAGAGAAAAAGTTCCACCAGCTCAACGAATTGGAGGAATTTCACATACAGCCTTTTGAGGATGCCAAATTGTACAAGGAAAAGGCAAGAAAAAGACATGATGAGAAGTTAGTACGCATACAGCTGGAACTAGGGCATAAGGTACTGTTAAACAAATCAAGTGTGAAATTTTTCCCATGGAAGCCAAAATCATGGTGGTCAGGTCCATTTGTGATCACCAAGGTTTTACCAGACAGAGCCGTTGAGATACATGATCCTGACTCCAACAAAACTTTCAAGGTTAAAAACAAGCGTGTCAAACACTACTGGGGAGAATCATTTGAGCGATAAAAAGAAAGTGTCACACTTTCAGATCCAGCCTAACGTTCGAAAAGTCACGTCTTGCTGTCGACGTTAAACTTAGCGCTCGTAGGGAGGCAACCCATGAAATTTATGTATATATTGTGATTTGGTGTGATTTAATTTGGTGTGTTATTTTTTGCAGATTAAGTCCTTTCACGATGGAAGAAGCTCTCGCAAATCTTCACAAGTAATTTCCTTCTCTTCCTTAAAAATCTCTGATGAAAGTCTACAAAGCTCGCTTGGAACGGATGAGACTACTGATGATCAAATGTATTCCTACTCACATTCGTTGGATTATTGAAGCACGAGTCTGATTGGCAGGTGAGTCTTCTGACTCTTTTATTTCACATCTGTCTGGCTTAGGAATGAGCACCTATGCTAAAAAGAGAAGAGCCAAAAGAATGTGTGTTTGTTATAAATGTGCTCGCATGTTTTGTAATACTCGTTGTCGTTATTTAGGAATGGTGTCTGATAACCATGAAGATAAGATTAATTTCATTAGGGATGGCTTGAGTAAGAAGTCTTTGGATGACATATCTAAAACTCTTGAGACGCATCCCAGTGGATGTGTGTATCACGAGATTCGTGTGTTATACGCATAATTCAAAAAGGAAAGACAACAGTTAAGTCTCGAGAATCTGACTCAAAAAGACCATGTTTTCCAATTTATAAGAAAATTGGATGGGAAGCTTGTCCCTGACGTATAGACGTTAATCAAGCCGCTACGTTTCTTATACATATTATATCTCATTGTCTTTTCCTGATAATTGTGATTTGTTTTGTTGTTTTCTTTTATTTTCTCGGACAGGATCCAGAACTTTTTGACTATCACGATTTATTTTACTGTTAAACTAATAATTGTCATTTGGCAGGTACTAGTGCTATTATTTTACTCACCCTTTTCAGGTATTATAAATTAACTCATCATTGCACTTTTGAAGACATCCAGAGTAAAACATGGAAGCCACTTCAAGAAGACGAGTTGAAAACATCTGTGTGTTTTGCGGTAGTAGTGTTGGTACTAAACCACAATACGTAGAAGCAGCACAAGAATTGGGTCGAGTCTTAGCTGCAAGAAATATGCACTTAGTATATGGCGGAGGCAATCTTGGACTAATGGGGATCATTTCAAAGGCCGTACAGGAAGAAGGTAGTAACGTTTTAGGAATCATCCCAAAACCCTTGGCAGAGGCAAATCTTATTGGATCATCAAACGGAGAGGAACTGATCGTGCCAGGTATGTCTGAACGACTGGTAAAAATGATTAACCGTCCTGATGCTTTTATTGCTTTTATTGGGCGGGGGTAGCCATGATTGGAACTTAAACTTAATGAATCCAGGTAATTTGGTTGACATAGACATATGGTTCAATTGGGTTATACTGGGTATTTGTAATCGACCATCGGAAGAGGCTTTTACATAATTTAGTGTTCCAGGTTAATAATTAATATATTACCCAACTGTAAGATAACCACTTCATCTTTAATAGATATTGGAAGGATTCACAACCCTTGATAGTTTTATAAATTTGAAATTTCTTCAATCTACTTTCAAGAAATTTTATTTACTTGTTTTAAGTTTTAAATTCACCACTCAATCAAACAATCAATCTATTAGATACTTGTAAACATTTGACCTCATAAAAAATTAATAACAAAGGTTTTATGTCCTCGTGGGATCAATACTTTTTATACTACTTGAACGATACGTGCGCATGCGTTATACGTGTGTGTTTACACCGGTCATATATGATAGCAGCAAGAAGATGAAGAAGAAAAGAAAAAGAAAATTTAACAGCCAGAATAGAAGGACCATTGGGGACCCTTCAGCCAGAAAAAAAAATTGTTTGTTTTTAGTCCTTAATAGTTAAGCATAAGTCCAATGATAAAATTGTTTGCTTTAGGGTGAAGTCTTAGAAACGATAAGTTATTGATGTACTTTTATCTGATACTTTGAGTAGTTGATCTATGTCAGACTCGTAAGCACTTAATTATAGGTTTTTAGAAGTGAAAACCTGAGCAGTTGGCAAGATGACTAGTTGAAGAAATTACAGGTCAATGAATGACCGTTTGCTTAGATGTTTATCCTGATTTTCTTATGTTATGATGTGTGGTATGGTTGAAAATAAAATAAAAGACTATAAAGAAAAAAATTAATTAAACCACCTATAACCGATAAGCGTGAAGCTACCCATGGGCGAGTATTAGGACCACCATGAGGAGAAATGCTACATTAAAGGGTAGGTGTGTTTAAAAAAAAGAGACAAAAGAACAGAAAATAAGAAAATCATACCATATTGAGCACATAAAAAGCAATTGCAGAACATAATTGAGATATCTAGGTTGGTTTGACCCCTCGATCCCAATTTTTGAAACGAAATCATTGAGTTGGCTTACCTAGGAATCAAGCTATAAATGAACCTTTGCACACACACACACTGTGAGTCTGGCTTAGATGATTTATTCAGAGACTTGGATTTGAGTTGCATTGAATGTTTTGAAGGTTCTCTGGTTTCATTACTGGTAATTCTTTGAGGACAATAATATGTGTAATTATTAGGACTATTTCATAGCCCGTAATATAGTATGTCAATAAAGAATGCCATATCACTTACTGACAGGCAATGGAGTCCAATTTTAGGGAGATGGCACATTTAGAAATCTGGGAATCAAAAGACATGATCCCAAAAGAATGAGGCCGCTTTCACAAAGGCATAATCCACCTTGACCCAATGTAGGTAGCAAAGAGTAGAAAGCTGAGCTAGGTCTAGGGGTGACCAGTCTACCACCCCGCGGATAAGGGACACAACGCGACCTTGAGCCATAAGACCAAAGAGAACTGAGCAATCACCAGAGGTGAATAGGAAGAAGGAAACTGTAAGCATGCCTAGGGGGCCACCAAAGCTTTTCATAGGCAAAGGGCACCAAAGGCCAAGAGGATTCCTAAAGGGGTGAAGAAAACCCTCTAGCGCGAGCCAATTGGACAAAGAAAACCCAGCGGAATAGGGAATGCATCCATGCATACTTGTCGCATACACACAATATTTTGTTTTGTGTTCGCAGGCTTTGAAGAAAAAGAAAAAAACGGCGAAGACGAGCAACTCATCGGAAATAAGGACGAGCAACTCAAGCCAGGAATAACATTCCAGGAATGGAGAATAACCTCGGGAATGAGGACGAGCAACTCCTCGGGGGTGAGGACGAGCAACCCAGGAATGACTCTCCGGGGATGGAGAACAAACTCGGGAATGAGGATGGAACAGGGGTCGAAGTGCCTCACAACCATTATCAACAGTTTTGGGAATAAATCCTAAGGGGCAAGGCCCACATTATCAACAGTTGGGAATGAATCCCAGAGGTCGAAGCACCTCATCATCATAGAAAAAAAAACTTCGTAGCGGATCGGAGAGTCACACGGGAATAAGTCGAAGCGGTTCGGGAAAGAACCATCTCACACTAGGAACAGTTCGAAAATGAACCATCTCAACTCAGGAACGGTTCGGAAATGAACTAATCTCAACTCTGGAACGGTTCGGAAATGAACCAATCTCAACTCAGGAATGGTTCGGAAATGAACCATCTCAACTCAACTCAGTTTGGGAATAAAGCCCAAAGATCAAAGCATCTCACACTCGGTGGTTCGGGAATAAAGCCCAGGGGTTGAAGTACCTCGCCATCAACTCAACTCAGTTCGGGAATAAAGCTCAGAGATCGAAACATCTCACACCCAGCATGGTTCGGGAATAAAGCCCAGAGGTCGAAGCACCTCACCATCAACTCAACACAGTTCAGGGATAAAGCCCAGAGATCGAAGCATCTCACACCCAGCATGGTTTAGGAATAAAGCCCAAAGATCGAAGCACCTCGCCATCAACATAGTTTGGGAATAAAGCCCAAAGATCGAAGCATCTCAAACTCGGTGGTTCAGGAATAAAATCCAGGGGTCGAAGCACCTCGCTACCAACTCAATTCAATTCGGGAACAAAGCCTAGAGATCGAAGCATCTCACACCCAATATAGTTCGGGAATAAAGCCCAGAGGTCGAAGCACCTCGTCATCACCTCATCACAGCTCAGGAATAAAGCCCAGAGATTGAAGCATCTCACACCCATCATGGTTTGAGAATGAAGCTAGAGGTTGAAGCACCTCACCATCAACTCAACACAGTTCAAGAATAAAGCCCAAAGATCGAAGCATCTCACACCCAGTATGGTACGGGAATAAAGCCCAGAGGTTGAAGCACCTCGCCATAAACTCAGTACAGTTCGAGAATAAAGCCCAAAGATCAAAGCATCTCACACCCAGCATGGTTCGGGAATAAAGCCGAGAGGTCGAAGCACCTCACCATCAACTCAACATAATTCCGGAATAAAACCCACAGATCGAAGCATCTCACACTCGGTGGTTCGGGAATAAAGCCCAAGGGTCGAAGCACCTCGCCATCAACTCAGCACAGTTCGGGAATAAAGCCCAGAGATTGAAGCATCTCAAACCCGATGGTTCGGGAACAAAGCCCAAGGGTCGAAGCACCTCGCCACCAACTAAATTCAGTTTGGGAATAAAGCCCAAATATCGAAGCATCTCACACCCAGCATGGTTCGGGAATAAATCCCAGAGGTCGAAGCACCTCGCCATCAACTCAGCACAGTTTGGGAATAAAGCCCATAGATCGAAGCATCTCACAC
This sequence comes from Zanthoxylum bungeanum, assembly GCA_019454045.1. Classification (NCBI taxonomy): domain Eukaryota; kingdom Viridiplantae; phylum Streptophyta; class Magnoliopsida; order Sapindales; family Rutaceae; genus Zanthoxylum; species Zanthoxylum bungeanum. The sequence continues at coordinate 65,935 of SKCR01050689.1, forward strand.
CTAGCATGGTTCGGGAATAAAGCCCAGAGGTCGAACCACCTCGCCATCAAATCAGCTTAGTTTGGGAATAAATCCTAGAGATCGAAACATCTTGTAAGGATGAAGCCTAGGGGTCGAAGCACCTCACCATCAAATCAGCTCGGAGATCGAAGCATCTCGCTAAAGCATCGAAACAACAGGTAAGTCCGGCGACAGCAGACGAACCATATAAGTTAAAATGCATGCATGATTTTGATAGGGTTGTCACTGTCACACACTGCACAAGCCCTATCAAAGTGAGGGCGACTGTAGACACGGTATTTTTACATGAGCCCAATGATGAGCCTCATTTGGAGGCACTACTAAAGAAGTTGTGGAAGTCGCGGGAAACGAATGCCTGAAGGAAAACCTCCAAAATTAGCACCTCATTGGATTCAGACTCACTAGCCAGCCTCAGATTCGCTCAGTCAGTTTCTGTTTCAAACCTTAGCCTCGGAACAAAACCCATGCAACCCATGAAAGCCCATACAATCCATGCGCATGCCAAACACCATACAAAGCCCACCATGCACGCCTAAATCTTCCAAAATAAAAGAAAATCCCATGAAATTCACATGATAAAATCAGAAGTCAATACCTTCCAATTTAACAAGATTTAAAATCCCATGAAATTCACATGCTAAAATCATAAGTCAACACCTTCCAATATTAATAAGATATGAAATCCCATGCAAATCACTTTCCAATTTAGTGAGATCATCACCAAAATAATATATTCCCCAAATCCATGTGAGATCCTTGGAAAACATTATAAAAATGAGCCATTTTCTTCATTTAGGGGGGGCTACACACGACGAAAAAGAACATCACAAAAAAACGCTAAGTCTTTCTCTCTATTCTTCTTCTTTCACGGTAATACCAACCCTTCAACCAGCCAATTACCGTGAACAACCATCACCCAAAAATACCAACCAAGAAATCGTGAGAACAGCAACCAAAACAGCAAATAACAGCCAAAAAATAGTGAGCAAAAACATCAAACAACAAGCTATAAATAGAAACCAGAAACGGAAAATTAGCGAGTAGAAACAGTAAAATAGTGAGCATAAATAATGAAATAGTCAGCAGAAATAGCGAAACAGCAAACCAGCAATCCTTCCTGTGACGGCCTAACGCGCTTTCAAGAAAACAACGTAAAAGATAAGACCTGAGGGCACCATATATATTTTTATAGTTCCGGACACGGCATGCCTGGCTGGACGTGGAATACATCTAGCCGGGTATGCGAAGTCCTACAATAAAGACGGCCAAGTTTCTGGTCACATTTTCCTTTTTGGCATTCCGTTATTTATCTTTTTTTATTTACTTATCCATTTTCATCATCATTTTATTATTTCGCATTTATTTTATTATTTATCTTTATTTTCTTATTTCACATTTATTTTATTATTTATCTTTATTTTCTTATTTCGTATTTATTTTATTATTTATCTTTATTTTATTATTTCGCATTTATTCTGTTATCTATCTTTTTATTTATCACATTTATTTTATCATTTATCTTTTTACCGTTGTTTTTTTATTTTGCCTTTATTCTATTTGTCCATGTTGGTGATGATCCGCATATGCATGGGTGTATTTTTATGCCCGTTTACATTGCATTGAGGACTATGTATGTTATTATCTCTTGTGGTATATTGGATGGAAACCGAGATGTAAATTCCATAGCCGGATCCGAGTGGACGGTAGTGCGGTCTGTACTTGGGATACAACTCCACGTACCACTCGGGAAACATTCATATACCCATAATTAACCCCCTTCTTTGTTTGCTATTTATTCCCGCTTTTCCCGCTTTTGAATTGTTTATTATGATTTTTTTTATCACACCTTGTATTTCTTAATTTGACATGCTCTTATTATTTCTATTAATGTTTATGGGTGTGCAAATGTGTGTTTATTTGAATTATCTTGCATGAACTGCATAAGACTTGGCTATACCATTGTGTGAACCCATCCATTATACTGGCATAAGTAAGGGACTATTCCGAACCCAACGGTTTGAGGTCTTCCCTTACGAGGGGTGAGTGCGGCCTTCAACTTTTTCCCAATTTACACTGGGTGGTGACTCCTTTATTCTCCGGTTTAGTCCCCTGCGGGCTACTCCGTACTCTCTACGGGCTGCGAGCCCAATAGTGTCATGGTCGCCGAGCATCATAGGCATAGCGGTAAACCCCGCTTCGCTCCTACAATGAGTTTATTCAAATATTTTAAAGATCTTAGAAATCATCCATTTTGCATCACTTGTATTTAAAATGGCTTAAAATGCTTAAGAAATCACTTGTACTTTATTTGCACCAAAATGAATTTAAATGATATACCTTTAGATTTATATGTGTCTCTAGTTTGCTACGGTTCAAACGGAACATAATTTCGATATATAGAACATTTGCTAGAGCCATATTATTACAACATGATCAAATATACATTTTCTACAGACTTGTCACGTTAGATAAATTCCCAAAAATTTAGATATATTAATGTTTTTTAAATTAAATATTTTATAGATGATAGATCTATGTGTCCAGTTTATGCAAAAATTTACGGATCTTGATTTTGAATTTTCAATAGCAAGTTATGGCCAAAATACTAAGCGCAGCCATGATTGACTGGTCATCATTAACTTACCGAGACAAAGATATCGTTCTCTGAGACAGGCATACCGGTCTGAGACAGGCATACCGATCACCATATTGGTTAGACTTGATTTTTTCATACATTCTGGAACCGAGTCAAATCATATTGGTCTCTTTCAAACATTCGAAAACACAACGATCATATTTTTAGAAGCCGTTTCTTGATGTCAGACCGGCATTCCGGTACTGTGGACCGATATACCAACCTCGGAGCATAAAAATGGTTATATTAAGTTTTAAGCCTATAAATTAAAGCTTGGTTTCATTTTTGAAAAGGGAAACATTTTGGGAAACATATATCCAAAGAAAAAATCATTTTTATACATACAAAAAAAGCTTCAAACACTTACAAATAGAGTTTTACAAATCTTCTACATCTTACACTCTCTATATTTGAAGAATCTCATACTTCATTTTCATCTTCATATTAATGAGCTTTGATCCATTTGGGTGAGATACTCACATTTAAATTTTCTTTGTAATCTTTTGTGAGTACCCAAATTGTGGTTGTAAATTTTTATTATCAAATACTTATTTGGAAATCCCTTTATGTGAGTGGGTATACTCTTAAGGGTGGATATGTGTAAATGGTTATGAGGAACATTGGATTAATGACCTCTATAGTAAAGGTTTGGGAGTGAGCCCGAAAAACTCTCGGTGTAAAGTGTAAATTTATTTTACATAGTGGAAAGCTTCAAGAGTGGCTTGGAGTAGTGGACATAGGTAAGGAGTTGGCCGAACCACTATAAATTTAGTGTCAATTTCTCTATCCATATCTCATTTACTTACTGCAAGTTTTATATTATCTTTTCATATTATATATTAATCTTATCGTTATTGAATATGTTAATTGGGGAAATTGATTTCTAAGCTTAAAAGGTAAAGGTACTAACTAAGTTGCTTAAAATTGAAAAGATTTTTAATTCCGCATTATTATATAACATATCCAATTCACCCTCTCCCCCCTCTTGGGTATAGTTGTTTAAACATGCTTGTAGGCAATTTTATGATCTTGTTGGGTCAGACTTTTTTGTTGAAGGCCCTTGCTATCCTTTTCTGGTATAGCTGGGTGTGATACAAAGCCTTTATCATTTTCTCGTCTAACAATGTTAACTATTCATACCTCATTTTAGCCCATTCTTGCTCAAGCAAATCTGCTTCCATCATAATCTGTATTGATTGCACTTCAATCTCAACTGGAAGCACAACCTTCATCCCATACACCAGCGAGTAAGCCGTGGCTCCTATTGTTGTTCTCATCGAAGTTCGATATCCTCATCGAGAAAATAGTAACTTGTCTGCCCAATCCTTGTGGGTCTCCGTCATTTTGGCCAAGATCTTCTTTAGAGTCTTATTAGCTAATTCTACTGCTCCGTTAGCTCGCGGTCTGTAGGGCGAAGACTTGTGATGTCCGATCCCATACTTATGTAGCATAGTTTTAATCTCTCATTGAAAATTGAACCCCATTATCTGTCACTACATGATGCAACATCCCATACCGAAAAACTCTATTTTGCGTGATGAACTTAACCATTTTCTTGGAGGTGACATTGCAAAAGGATTCGACTTTCACCCATTTAGAAAAGTAATATACAACCACTACTATAAATCGATGTCCGTTTGAAGCTTGCGGCTTGATTTCACCAATCTGATTGATGCCCCAAGTTGAGAAAGGTCAGGGTTATGATAATCCATGTAGCTTTATTGGCGATAGATGATTCAAGTTCCCTGAGCTTGACAATCATGACAATGCTTCACCAATTCTATGGAATTTGCCTCCATGGTCAACCAATAAAACCCCTGTCATATGATTTTTTTTCTTGGTAGATTCAACATGTTCATGTGTGGTCCGCATACCCCCGTATGGACTTCTTCCATCATATTTCTAGCCTCTTCTCCCTTTAGGTAATTCGGTTGTACTCCATTGGCTGGTCTCTTGTATAAATCTCCTCTCAGGCTCATGAATTGAGAAGATAGTTTCTGGAATGCTATCCTATCTTTCTTAAGGCTCTTTGGTATAAAAAATTTCTGAATGTCATGGTACTAGGGTATTTAATCACTGAACTCAATTTCCATTATCTTCCCTACATTATAGCTAGGCATGCAGGCTGTAGTCAATACAAGAGGTTTCATAGTCAACTTTTCTGGATTCTCCCAAGTTGATGCTAGCGTAGCCAAGACATCTGCCATCTTGTTGTCTTCCCAAGGAAATTGTTGGAACGTACATCCCAAGATGTTTTGCAACAAAGCTTTAAGGTGAAACAGATACAAGTTTATTTTATCCTCCTTCAATTCCCAGTCTCATCGTATTTATCGGATCACCAACATTGAATCACTATGAATCGCGGCGTCATTCGCCACAAGGCTATAAGTGATTCTACTCCAAAAATACAGGCTTCATATTCAGCTAGATTGCTGGTGATTGGGAAGGTAAGATTTTTGGTCATAAGCAAAGTTTCTCCTCCCGGTATTATCAGGACAATTCCAATTCATATGCCTTACAGCTCCATCAAAATATATTTTCCATCTCTGAACCGTTATCACCTTAATTTCCTCATCTAAAAACTCAAACTCATACTTATCCCCTTCAATTGATTGTTGCGCTAGGAATTCCACCATAGCTCGCCCTTTAATCACCTTTTATGGTGATATATTCAATATCGAATTCAGTCAATATGACTAACCATCTCCTTAATTTCTTTACCAAGGAAGGTGTCGATCGCAAGTACCTCAACAGATTCTCCTTCGTGACTATTTGTATCTTATATGACTGAAAATAGTGCTGTAACTTTCTAGAGGCCCATACTAATGCTAAAAAAATTTTCTCCACTTCTTGGTATCGGGTCTCATACTGTAACTTTTTCTTACTGAGATAATAGACTGCATGATCTACTCCGGTATCATCTTCTTGCACCAACATCACCCCTAGAGCTTAATATTCTATAGCTAAATATAGAACTAGAGGTTTGCCCGATCTTGTTGGCTTCAGGACTGGTGGGTTGATCAGGTACCGTTTGATTTTCTTAAAGGCCTTATGACTCTGCTCGTTCTACTTTGTCAGGTGGTTTTTCCTGAGTAGCTTGAAAATCGACTCACATACAAAAGTCAGTTTGGTAATAAGTTGGCTTATGTATTGTATATTTCCTGGGAATGCCCTCATTTCTTTCTCGGTTTTAGGCGCAAGCATCTCTGTTATCATATTGATCTTCATTGGATCCACTTCTATTCTATTGTTCCTTACCGTATAGCCCAATAATTTTCCGGATGTGACCCTAAACACACATTTCTTGGGGTTAAGTCTAAGACTGTACTTGTCTACCTGGTGCAAGAACTTCGTTAGCACAACCATATGTCTTTTTCTAGTCTCGGACTTCACCATCATGTCATCAACATAAACTTCTACCTTCTTATGCATCAAATCATGAAATAAGGTGGTCGCCATCTAAAGGGCATCACCTTGTAGCAGTTTGTTCCATATTTTATGATGAAGGTTGTCTTGTGCTTGTCTTCTTCTGCCATAAAGATATGATTGTATCTTGAAAACACATATGCAAAAGAGTACGTAGCTGATAATGCTGCATTATCCACCAGAACATCTATATGAGGTAAATGAAATTCATTTTTCGGCATGCCTTGTTCATGTCCCTGTAATCTACGCACATCCTTACCTTTCCATCTTTCTTGGGAACCGACACAATATTAGTTAACTATTCTGAATATTTTACCACCTCTAGGAACCCTTCTTCTACTTGCTTCTGTACATATTCTCTTATCTTTTCGGCTCATTCTGGTCCCATTCTATGAAGCTTCTTTTTTACAAGTCTCATATTTGGATAGGTTGGAATTACGTGTTATGCTAAGCTCATTTCCACTCCATGCATGCCTTCATATGTCCAGACAAATATTTTTTCATATTTTCTTAACAGTCTCTCTATTTCTTTCCTCTCATTAGGAGTAACTTCACTAGTAATCAATATATTATTTGGGTTTTCACTTGTACCAAGATTACGTGCATCTGTTTTAATGGAATTGACGTCACATATGCTCATGTCATGAATGATATGATGCGTGCTAAAAGAAAAAAAGTCAGGCAAGTAAGCTAAACCATTCATCTTATTAATTTCAAGTTCAAGCTTACAAAACAATTTTGGTACAAATAAAATTTCAGAGTCTTCGTCTTCTTCCTTGGCAGGACTAATGTCTTAAAGCTTTAATCCTTTTAGCTGGAGCAGCTCTTTTTTCCATTCCACATTTTTCAATCATGCATCCTCTTTTTTTTCCTTAGTCGGGTTCTTCTTCTAGTTCATCACATCAACAAATATCTCAAAGCCTGGCACATTGACACAATTGACTTGACTTGGTTCTAAAGCTCCTCCGTACCATTCCTTCACAAAGTAGTCGTATAGTCCATTCCATCTCATTTTGGGCTTTGCTTCTTCCTCAGAATATCCCAACCCTCTTCTGGTAGTTTTCCCTTTGAAGTTAGACAGTGAACTCATACCATCCCCCTTCATCCCTAGTACAGTATTGGATGTGTAATTCATTTTCTACATGATTCTAGCAACTTTAGGATCTACCCACTTCTCAAAAATTGATACCGTAGGACACAGAAATCAGCGACGCTGTTCTAGGCTCGCGGCCTAGTTGGGAGTACGGAATAGCCCGCGGGGGGACTAAACCGGAGAAATAACATAGAGTCGCCACCCGGTGTGAACCGGGAAAATGTGATTTAAGGCCGCACTTACCCCTCGCAAGGGAAGACCTCAAACAGTTGGGTTCAGAATGGTCTCTTACTTATGTCACTTGTAATGATATGATTTGTGCAATAAACTAACCGAATCTACTCAACATGTATCCTCAATGGTAACTTAGATCTAGTCCGCATTCATCAAAATAAATCCTATGACTAAGTTCGCATGCTTTTAAAAATAAGTCATTATAACGGCAAGCATATAATATCACACAACGAGCATGTCGAATCATCAAACACAAAGAACAAATAAATAACTACTCAAACAAAACGTAAACTAAATTCCTAATGCAAAATCAAAGTATTAAATCATGCATAAAGAAATAATATAGTCATACTTAAAAATAAACAATATTCTAGACTAAATCATGCTTAGATAAATAAATAACCTACTAGATTAAATCATGCTAAATAAATAAATAATCTACTAACTACATCATGCTCAAATACAAGATTGGATGAAATGAAATACGTGTGTCTCGTAAGTAGTACGTGGCATCCCAAGTGCAAACCGCAAAACCGTCCATTCGGAATCGGCTACGGAATTTACGTCTGAGTTTCCATCCGATATACCACAAAAGAGAACACGCATTCCGTTCATCCGAGATTCACATCATGCATCAATCCATAACATTCATGCGAAATAAAGTATTAAAATAAATAAAAACGAAAGATAATAAATAAAAAAGGTGCCCTTAGGTCTAACCTCTTTTGTCGTCTCTCGAAAGCGCGTTACACGGCCGTCGGAAGGGTTGATGCTCCGTAACTCCTCTAGTTCACCGGTTCAACAATTTTCCTCGCTGTTTCACTGTTTGGGCTACTGTTTTCACTCCATTTCACTGCTGTTTTCGCTGTGTTTTCTGGTCACTGTTTTAAGGTAATTTAGGCCATTGTTTTTGTGGTTTTTGGAGGGTTTGGGGCAGCGGTTTTGTCACTATTTTGGGGCAGGTTTTTATGTATTTTCTGGGCTGTTTTAGGGAGAAAATTGGGCAATTTTTGCGGTAGAAAGATGCAGTTCAGGGGGGCAGAATATGCGGCAGTGAAGGGGGCTGGACAGTGAGGGTTTTCTTGGCAGTTTGTGAGGCAGTATGGAGACAGTTTAGGCATGCAGTGAGAGCTGGACAGGGGGTGATTTATGCGTACAATGAAGGGCTGGACATTTGGTGATTTGCGACTATGAAGGTCAGTGAATGGTGCGGTAATTTAAGGGTTCTGGTGTGGTGTGGTGCGGCAGTTTGGGCAATGCAATGAAGGGATTATGCGACTGTGGATGTGTTAGTTTTGATAGTGATTTGTTGGACGGCAATGAGGGTTATTTTCTATGCTTTGGGCGTGAGAATGAGCTAGCTTTAATGTGTTGGTGAAGAGTTCTTTTTATAGGCAAAGGGACGAGGGGCTATCCTTGTTTGAGAATGAAAAGGATTTGTGCATTAATGGGAGATATTTTTAATTAGTATGTGATAAGGAAAAATATTTTAATTAGGGAAGTGATTTGATTTAATTTGATTTCTTCTCTTTTAGTTAGGGATATGATTTATTTTGATTAGGAAAGGGATCCATGAGATTTCTTTAATTTAGGAAGGGGATTTGGCTTGATTTATGCATGTGTTTAATGTGTTATTTTATTATTTAGGAAGGCTATGGGCGTGTGGCTTGCTCTTGTTTGGGCGTGCGGGCTTGGTACATTTAGTGGGCTTGGTGTATGGCTTAGTGGTGTGCGGGCTTGGTGTGTGTCTTGTGGGGTTTTTGACTAAGGATTTGTTTTCAAACAGAGGTCCAACAAGCGAACCCAAAGCAAATCCAGCGAATTAAATCCAACAAAAATGTCAATTCTTGACTCTTCCCTTCCGACGTCCGTTTCCCATGGCTTCCACGACTTACAGAGGAGTGTCTTCGTACAAGACTCATCATAGGGACTTATATGCAAAAATACAGTGCCTACAGTCGCCCCACTTTGATGTGACTTGTGCAGTGTGTGACAATGACAATCCTATCAAAGTTATGCAATGCATTTTTACTTACCTGGTTCGCCAGCTGCCACCTGACTTGCCTACTGCTTTGAACTGAGTTGATGATGATGCAGTGGGCCCTCGACCCTGGGACGCATCCCGAAACTGCAACTGATGTGTGTGGGCCCTCGACCCTGGGACACATCCTAAAAGTGATGATGTAGTGGATCATCGACCTTAGGACGCATCCCGGAACTACAACTGATGATGCAGTGGGCCCTCGACCCTGGGACGCATCCCGGAACTGCAACTGACAATGAGGGCCCTCGACCCTGGGACGCATCCCAATACCGCTGACAATGTGGGCCTCACCTTCAAACTGATGATGTAGTGGGTCCTCGACCCTGGGACGCATCCCAAAACTACAACTGATGATGCAGTGGGCCCTCAACCCTAGGATGCATCCCGGAACTACAACCGATAACGGGGGCCCTCGACTCTGGGACGCATCCTAATACCGCTGACTATGTGGGCCTCGCCCTCAAATTGATGATGTAGTGGGTCCTCGACCCTGAGACACATCCCAAAACTACAATTGATGATGCAGTGGGCCCTCGACCCTGGGACGCATCCCGGAACTGCAACCGGAAACAGGGGCCCTCGACCCTGGGATGCATCCCAATACCGCTGAAAATGTGGGCCTCGCCCTTAAACTGATGATGTAGTGAGTCCTCGACCCTGGGACGCATCCCGGAACTGCAACCGACAATGGGGGCCCTCGACCCTGGGATGCATCCCAATACCGCTGACAATGTGGGCCTAACCCTCAAACTGATGATGATGTGGGCCTCGCCCCCAAATCGATACTGATGTGGGCCTCGCCCCTAAACTGATGCTGATGTGGGCCTCACCCCCAAACTAATACTGATGTGGGCCTCGCCCCTAAACTGATACTGATGTGGGCCTTGCCCCCAAACTGATACTGATGTGGGCCTCGCCCCTAAAACTGATACTGATGTGGGCCTCGCCCCCAAACTAATACTGATGTGGGCCTCGCCCCCAAACTGATTCTGATGTGGGCCTCACCCCTAAAACTGATACTGATATGGGCCTCGCCCCCAAACTGATACTGATGTGGACCTCGCCCCAAAATGATATTGATGTGGGCCTCGCCACCAGGACTCATCCCGAAAACTGATACTGGTACTGATGTGGGCCTCGCCCCCGGGACTCATCCACAAAACTGATACTGACACTGATGTAGGCCTCGACCCAGGGATTCATTCCAAAATTCTGTCGATGTGGTCCTCGACCTTGGGATTCATTCCAAAACTCTGATGATGTGGGCCTCGACCTTGGGATTCATTCCCGGATTCATTCCAAAATTCTAACGATGCAGGCCTCGAACCTGGATTCATTCCAAAATTCTAATGATGTGGTCCTCGACCTTGGGATTCATTCCAAAACTCTGATGATGTAGGCCTCGACCCTGGGATTCATTCTAAAATTCTGACGATGTGGTCCTCGACCTTGGGATTCATTCCCGGATTCATTCCAAAAATCTGATGATGTGGGCCTCGACCCTGGGATTCATTCCCGGATTCATTCCAAAATTCTGACGATGTGGTCCTTGACCTTGGGATTTATTCCCGGATTCATTCCAAAACTCTGATTATGTGGGCCTCGACCCTGAGATTCATTCCCGGATTTATTCCAAAATTCTGACGATGCGGGCCTCTACCCTAGGATTCATTCCCGGATTCATTCCAAAATTCTGACGATGTGGTCCTCGACCTTGGGATTCATTCCAAAACTCTGATGATGTGGGCCTCGACCCTGGGATTCATTCCAAAATTCTGACGATGCGGGCCTCGACCTTAGGATTCATTCCCGGATTCATTCCAAAATTCTGACGATGCGGGTCTCGACCATAGGATTCATTCCAAAATTCTGACGATGTGGTCCTCGACCTTGGGATTCATTCTAAAACTTTGAGGATGTGGGCCTCGACCCTGGGATTCATTCCCGGATTCATTCCAAAACTCTGACGATGTGGGCCTCGACCCTAGTATTCATTCCCCAAACTGCTTGACTTTTCCGCTTTTTCCTTTTCTTCAAAACCTATGAACAAAAATAAAACAAAAAATGTGTGTATGTGACGTGTATGCATGCATGCATGATTGTGTTTCCTATTCTGATGGGTTAGGTCTTCCTTGTGCTCCTCAATGCTTCTCTCCTACAAAGTCTTTGATCGCCCCCGAGGCCTGCTTAAAGTTTCTTTCCTTCAATTCTCTTCTGGTAATTTCTCAGTTCCCTTTGGTCCCATGACTCTATATCTCATTATGCCCCTGATTCGCGAGGTGGTAGACTGGTCGCCCCCAGTCTTGATTTAGCTTTCTGCTATTCGCTGCTTGTAATAGGTCAAGGTGAACCACGTGATGTGGCATTCCATATCATCATACTATATCACATTCTACGAAATAGTCCCAATGGTTACACATATTATTGCCCTCAAAGAATGCTCAGTAATGAAACTAAAGAACCTTCAAAACATTCGACGCAACTTAAATCCAAGTCTTTGAATAAATGATCTAAGCCAGACTCAAAGTGTGTGTGTGCAGATGTTCCTTTGCAGATTCATCCCCAGGTGAGCCAACTCAATGATTTCGTCAAAAAATTGGGATCGATGGGTCAAACCAACCTAGATGTCTCAATTATGCATGCAGTTGCTTTTTTGTGCTCAATGTGGTATGGTTTTCTTTCTCTTTTGTCTCTTTCTTTTTTTCTTTTCAATTTGAACTTCTTTTTTCTTTTCTTTTCTTCTTCTCTTTTTTTCTTTCTCTTTTTTTTTTCAACACACCTACCCTTTAAGGTAGCATTTCTCCTCATGGTGGTCCTAATACTCGCCCATGGGTAGCTTCACGCTTATTGGTTATAGGTGGTTCAATTCTTTTCTTTAGAGACTTTTCTTTCATTTTCAACCATACCACACATCATAACATAAGCAAATCAAGATAGACATCTAAGCAAATGGTCATTCACCGAACTATAATTTCTTCAACTAGTCATGTTGCCAACAACTCAGGTTTTCACCTCTAAGAACCTATAGTGAAGTGCTTACGAGTCTAACATAGATCAATCACTCAAAGTATCAGATAAAAGCACATCAAGAGTTTATCGTTTCTAAGATTTCACCCTAAAGCAAACGATTTCATCATTGGACTTATGCCTAACTATTAGGGACTAAGAACAAGCAATTCTTTTTTTTTTCTTCTATTTTTTTTTCTCTTTTTTTCTGTTTTTTTTCACAATGGTCTTTCTATCTTTGCTGTAAAGTTTTCTGTCCCTCGGTTTCCTTTTCCCCGATATCCATGTTTGCTAAACTCTTTTTGACAAATCTTTCTTTCTTCTCTAACCCAACGGATATCTATAATGGATTTTAAGACACAGGGTTAACATGATGCGTGTATGCATGAGATGCAAGTGGTTATCAAAACAACATATATCCTTCCGACCGTCTGAACTTTCTAAGCCCGTCAAGGTTTTCATACAAGTCGGCCCATTATCATTTTACAGCATTCAATCATACTATTGCGCGGTGCAAACTTGTCCCAGTTGAAAAGGCCCAACAGGTTTACACTTTTGCGATAACATGTCTAAACAACTTCAAATGATGAGAGGCCCAAACACAAAATTGGCCCATCGGCATTTTAGAAAATTTTGGCCCAACTGTCATAAAACACGGACTCGTCCCAGTTTAAATGGCCCAACAAGCCCATACCTCATGGCAAAAAGTCCAACTGAATCCAAATGACAATGGTCCTAAACGCAAGCATAAAGGAATAGTTTTTATTGGTCCTACAACTACAGTTCATATGCGGGTTTATAGAGGTATAGACAAAGGCTCCCGCTGACGAAGGATTGCCCACAACTAGGACTCCCCACTCAAGGGTTCAAGCAACCAAGTGAGCGCACCTTTTTTATACCTCAAGGTACGTGCCAACGAGTTATGGTGCGTGACTGACTGTCAAATGGATTTCCTATTGTAGATTCCCCAGAGAGAGGGTGGAGCGAACTCTCTTAAATACCCAAGCCTCTTAGGCTCTTATCGCTTGGTAACAGGAATAAACAACAAGTCCTCCAAATTAGTCCATCACAGTAAGCTTCGAGTGAATGATTATCTAGGTGCCTTCACAGCTTTTCCTTATAGAAATGTAGTGAATGAAGGAAGACACCAAACCATTACCAAGCTCTAATAATGCCTTTGATTAAACCCCCTCAACTCATTGTAGATACGGTTAACTAAAGCACAAATCACAAACATTACAAGACATTATTTCGGGGCCAATTCTCTATCCCCAGTGGAGTCGCCAGACTGTAGGACACAGAAATTGGCGACGCTGTTCTAGGCTCGCGGCCTAGTTGGGAGTACGAAATAGCCCGCGGGGGGACTAAACTGGAGAAATAACATGGAGTCGCCACCCGGTGTGAACCGGGAAAATGTGATTTTAGGCCGCACTCACCCCTCGCAAGGGAAGACCTCAAACCGTTGGGTTCAGAATGGTCTCTTACTTATGTCACTTGTAATGATATGATTTTTGCAATAAACTAACTGAATCTACTCAACATGTATCCTCAATGGTAACTTAGATCTAGTCTGTATTCATCAAAATAAATCCTATGACTAAGTTCGCATGCTTTAAAAATAAGTCATTATAACGGCAGGCATATAATATCACACAACGAGCATGTCGAATCATCAAACACAAAGAACAAATAAATAACTACTCAAACAAAACGTAAACTAAATTCCTAATGCAAAATCAAAGTATTAAATCATGCATAAAGAAATAATATAGTCATACTTAAAAATAAACAATATTCTAGACTAAATCATGCTTAGATAAATAAATAACCTACTAGATTAAATCATGCTAAATAAATAAATAATCTACTAACTACATCATGCTCAAATACAAGATTGGATGAAACGAAATACGTGTATCTCTTAAGTAGTACGTGGCATTGTATCCCGAGTGCAAACCGCAATACCGTACATTCGGAATCGGCTACAGAATTTACGTCCGAGTTTCCATCCGATATACCACAAAAGAGAACACACATTTCGTTCATCCGGAATTCACATCATGCATCAATCCATAACATTCATGCGAAATAAAGTATTAAAATAAATAAAAATGAAAGATAATAAATAAAAAAGGTGCCCTCAGGTCTAACCTCTTTTGTCGTCTCTCGAAAGCGCGTTACACGGCCGTCGGAAGGGTTGATGCTCCGCAACTCCTCTGGTTCACTGTTTCACTGTTTAGGCTGCTGTTTTCACTCCGTTTTGCTGCTGTTTTCATTGTGTTTTCTGGTCACTGTTTTAAGGTAATTTAGGCCACTGTTTTTGTGGTTTTTAGAGGGTTTAGGGCTGCGGTTTTGTCACTATTTTGGGGAAGTTTTTGATGTATTTTCTGGGCTGTTTTAGGGAGAAAATTGGGCAGTTTGTGCCGTAGAAAGATGCAGTGAAGGGGGGTAGAATATGTGGCAGTGAATGGGGCTGGACAGTGAGGGTTTTCTCGGCAGTTTGTGAGGCAGTTTGGGGACAGTTTAGGCGTACAGTGAGGGCTGGACAAGGGGGGTGATTTATGCGTGCAAGGAAGGGCTGGACATTGGGTGATTTGCGGCTGTGAAGGTCAGTGAATGGTGCGACAATTTAAGGGTTCTGGTGATGGTGTGGTGCAGCAGTTTGGGCAATGCAATGAAGGGATTATGCGGCTGTGGATGGGTTAGTTTTGATGGTGATTTGTTGGACGGCAATGAGGGTTATTTTCTATGCTTTGGGCGTGAGAATGAGCTAGCTTTAATGTGTTGGTGAAAGGTTCTTTTTATAGGCAAAGGGATGAGGGGCTATCATTGTTTGAGAAGGAAAAAGATTTGTGCATTAATGGGAGATATTTTTAATTAGTATGTGATAAGGAAAAATATTTTAATTAGGGAAGTGATTTGATTTAATTTGATTTCTTCTCTTTTAGTTAGGGATATAATTTATTTTGATTAAGAAAGGGATCCATGGGATTTCTTTAATTTAGGAAGGGGATTTGGCTCTATTTATGCATGTGTTTAATATGTTATTTTATTATTTAGGAAGGCTATGGGCGTGTGGCTTGCTCTTGTTTGGGCGTGCGGGCTTGGTCCATTTAGTGGGCTTGGTGTATGGCTTAGTGGTGTGCGGGCTTGGTGTGTGTCTTGTGGGGTTTTGGGCTAAGGATGTGTTTTGAAACAGAGGTCCAACAAGCGAACCCGAAGCTAATCCAGTGAATTAAATCCAACAAAAATGTCAATTCTTGACTCTTCCCTTCCGACGTCCGTTTCCTGCGGCTTCCACGACTTAAAGAGGAGTGTCTTCGTACGAGACTCATTATAGGGACTTATATGCAAAAATACAGTGCCTATAGATACCATTTGGAATCTCATGAATGGCTGCACTTCTAATGCGGCTACAACATTGCCGGCTTCTACCCCTAATGTGGCAGTTTCACCTTCATGTGGAAACTTGATGACTTGATGTAGTGTGGAGGGTACCCGTCCATGCATATGAAACTAGGGTCTTACCAAGAGTAACGTGAAAATGGCCAAAATATTGATCATTGAGAATTCTACCTAATATTCAGTTGGTGGGTCCCACCATAACCACCGCTGTAAAAGTGCCATCCACTTCTCGCTTGCTATCTTCATAAGCTTTAATTGTCATGTCTGAGAGGACTAGTTCCTCTGTTCTGATGCCGAGTCTTGGTAAGATCTTGAGTGGGCAAATATTGATGGAAGAGCCATCATCCACCATTACACATAAATATTTCTTGCCGCTAACCTCCTCTTTGATGAACAGAGGTCTATTGTGATTCCTTCCCTCCATCGGAAGCTCCTCCTAGGAGAAAGTGATAACTTGTTTGGCTTCTTATTGAAAAGAACAGATGACTGCCATCAGATCTGCATCTTCTGGTACCATAATTTTTCTAAGGGCCTCAACCATAGCCCTATTGTGTTCATGAGAGGAGAATAAAAACTCATAAATGCTGATTTGTGCCCTAGTATTCTTAATTTGCTGGAGCAAAATATCATCCCTGTTGGAGTTGGTACTTGGAGCGCAAATTTGAATAATGTATAGTACATTATATTTTATTTTTTATTAATAAAAAAATTACATTTTCATTTCAAACCTTATTAATGGTATTGACATTATGCATTTTAGATTGATGTATAAATATGGTAAGAATGACATCGATCTTAGAATAGTCATGTAGTAATGCTGGACATTAATGGGTCTGACATTGGGATAAGTATTACAATTGTAAACAATTCTTAAAGTGTGTGTGTGTGTATATATATATATATATATATATATATTCATAGTCATTGGTTTTGGAATACGGTCGAATTCCTATAACCTAGAAGACTAGCACATATCATATATTAGAATTGGAGTTCCAATGGTTTAACCTAATGTACCATGAGCTTTGGAAGCTCGTATAGACGTGTGGGTATTGGTTGGACCGAATACTGAATGACTCACAGGTGATTCCTAATAGTTGGAATTACACACAACCGTCAATAGGAATTTCCTCGAATCGGGTAGCATATGTGATCCTTTGACTATAGGATAACATTGATTTTGTGTGAGATCTTCCACATCTTGATGCCATATATGTCAGAAACCTTTCATGGTCTGGCCTTTAGATGTTTGTTGGGTGTGGATCGAGGCACTCGCTAATCAAGTGCGAATCAAGATAAGATCCGTCAGCTTGTATATGTAGCATAAGGTGTTTAGGTATCCATATGAGTAAGTCACGATTCTTAAGACTTTGGCCAAAGTCGATCACCTAGGGTGGATCGCATTAGTTGTAAAGAATCGTGGACATGTCGACATAAGTTGTGCGCCTCGGAAACTTGACGATGTATTCTATATTTCCTAATCACAACTGGAATATCCTACAACGCATGAATTGTTAAACATATATGATGACCTCGACTTGTACAGTTCAGAAAGGTCGTTCGTGTTCTTCGTGAATTCGGAGGTGGCCGAATTGCATACATATTAGCTAGGCTTATATGATGAACGTGTCTGAACTTAAAGAGTCCTAATATGAAATGTATTTGTTGAGCACTTGTATAGCCGATTAATTCTGATAAAAGATAATATTCGATATTATAATTATCAACTAATATAATCAAGTGTATTGGATAACATTGATTATTTACTTTGACCTAATTATATTAATTGGATTAATTCAATATTTACACAAAGACTTTATCGTAATTTCATAATTATCTCTACCATTTAAGGATATTATGGTAATTATAAGTATGTAATTATAGGTGTTTTTGGCTTGATTTAATTGGATTAAATCAAAGTGGCAAACATTGAACTAATTCATTTCCTAATCTTTGTCTTGATTTAATTGGATTAAATCAAAATGATAGACAAATGTGATTAGTCACACCCAATGATACATATTTGGACAAATTAGATTAAGCCCACTTAAAAATTGATTAAAACTTTTATTAATTAAAAATTACCTAAGTTTTACTATAAATAGCAAGCTTAAGAAAGGTTTTAATTAAGCTTAAGCATAAGCAAAATGAGTTTGAGAATGTTAAGCTTGTGAAAGTAAAATACAAATAATTCTATGAGAAACTATCCTAAGTTAGAATAGTATTTAGAGAAGCTTTGGAAGTTCTCCACAACATTTCATCTTGGAGAAATCAAGATTAGATCTTGAAGTGAAGCTTTCTTGCATTGGAATCAAGATTGCATTGGACTCCTCCGCTTCGCGACACCGAACATCAAACCTAGGAGCATCGTGATGCATATTCTTCAGCGTACCAACGCCGAGATGTTCAGCTCTTGCAGTTGCTCTCGCACTTTGGAGCGTCTCGATGTCCAAGCTCCTGCGTCACGACGCATAGAGCTGATACATACTGGGACTCCGTTTTGGTCCCCATTTTTCATACGGACTCGAAATGGAATGTAGTTTTACATAAAAATATTTTAAAATACACCCATGCTAGATATCCATGGGTTAGACCCACTTCCACTGTGCAGAGCACCGATCAGACCCTAAGGGTTCCACATATGCTCCAACAGAATGATATCGGAGCAAGGCTTAACCACACAACACATGTTGCATGTTTGATATGTATTTGAATCTATGCCTCTATATTTTAATTTAATCATGCATAAGTAATATTGGATATGCATTGCATGTTTTAAATTAAAATTTTAATTTTGACCCAAGCATGTTAATGACTTGATTTTCATAAATCTGACCGGCGTGATCACACACGTATAACGCAAGCGCAAGTATCATTCAAGTAGTATAAATGTATCGATCCCACGAGGACTTAATACCTAAGCTATTAATTTATGAAGCCAAATTTTTACAAGTATCTAATAGATTGGTCGTTTGATTTGATGATGAATTTAAACTAAAACAAGTAAATAAAATAGTGCGAGTAAATTAAAAGTGAAATCAATATTATTAAACTATCTAGGGTTGTTAATCCTTCCAATATATTTTAAAGATGAAGAGGTTATCTCATGTTTGTGAAATATATTGGTTTACTAACCTGCAACACGAAATTATGCAAAAGCCTATGTCGATGGTCAAATGCAAATACCAAGTGTAACCCAATTAATCATATGTCTCTCTCAACCAAGTTACCTGAATTCATTAATTTGTTACTGTTAGTAAAATTAATAAAATGTTAAAAAATAGTTTAGCGTATATTTACCTCAGAATGTTCGGAACGGTATTGGGAAATTGGCTTGGAGCCTCCACGATAGTTGAAACGCATGTGACTGTGATTCTCTGTGTTTATTCTGTATTTAAAAACATTATCAGTAATAAAAACAAAGAGAATTATCAGTTTTGTGTTATTTCCAAAATTACCTCGTGTATGTCGCTCGACCAGAGCTCACACAAGAATGTGAAGTCTTGCTCCTCTATACAATCAGGCTTGTGCTATGGAGCCTCCAAAGCCCCATGTGTTGGACAATTATGACCCATAGCATCACTATTTGTACAGATCATGGTGTTGTTGTACAAATTAACTATGTGACAAAGGAAATTACCCTTTTATCATTTGTAATTAGATTACCAAGATGTATAAATGACAGAAGGTCCATATGATTAGTTCCAGATTGAGATGATATGAGACAGTATCAATCCACGAAGTTTTAATCATTAAATATCCCTAGTCAGAGTATTATCGAGATTGGACATCGATAATGCGTACAAGACTAATATTACACGTGTGCGCGTTGTGGGAGCATGACGACATAGTTCTCATATGTTTAGGTATATGATACTCACGCAAGTGTAATAGGAGGTTGTGTTTACCGATGGTACGGGAACAGCTTCGCTCTGGATAGACCCC
Source organism: Zanthoxylum bungeanum (assembly GCA_019454045.1). Lineage (NCBI taxonomy): Eukaryota > Viridiplantae > Streptophyta > Magnoliopsida > Sapindales > Rutaceae > Zanthoxylum > Zanthoxylum bungeanum. Next base: position 85,744 of record SKCR01050689.1, read on the forward strand.
TCGGAATTCCATTGGTAGTATGACTATGTGTCTATGGAAGTCCGAATCAGGGTAGGTGTATTTGGTCTTAACTTGAGACTTGCACCGCTAATACTTGCGACAATCAATATACTTTGGTTTTGGTCATCCGGGGCTTTAACAGGTTCTGTGTACGCCTCTTCTGGGTATATTGAGAATCGTAGTGTATTGGGTGTGATGTCAAGACGGAAGTATCACTCCAGTCATAGTGGAGATGATGATCACGTAGGATACGGAACTGGTGCTCTTATATGTTGCAGCTATCAAGATAATATGACTAGGTCATGATTATCCGATAATAGAGAGTAGTTACCGGAGATCCGATATGTGCTTCGTACGGGGCAGACACAATTCCAACCCCAGGCCTTGCACGTGACATTCGATGCTGGATCGTAATACGCAATACTATGTATACTACGCCTGATATAGATCACATATTCCTATAAGAATATTTTTGGAGAATTGGGTAGGCACGGTGCTTTGCTAGAAGCCAACCATGTCTTGTAAATCGGTAAAAACGTAGTACTAGGTACGTACGTGTTCGGATAGTCCGACGACCGGATTTACTGCCAACATATCCGGGGATCTCATGGGTCGCTTCCCGAAGATTCACCGATGACGTATGACTCGCACTTTATTAAACTGAGATTAATTATAAGAGAGAAAATTAATCTGGGATTAATTATGGAGATATTTTATCTGGGATAAAATATTATTTAAAGAGAGAGAATGATTAATTTGGAATTAATCGATAAAATAATATATTCGATATATAATATGAAATTGGATTTCGACGCGGAATTAAAATTAGATTTTATTTCGGGCGAACGAGTTAATTTAGAATTAATTCGCTAGCGATGTGAATAGTAATTTTTCTAGGCAAAATTATTTAATTGAATTTGATTTAATTACGTCGCAACGGAAAATTCGTTAATTTGGAATTAGCGAACCCGAGCCCGGGAGTGTTTGCGGGCCCACTCGCATTTAGAATTCAAGTGCGGCCCACAAGTCACATCAAGCGTCAAATCACTAGTCAATCAAGTGATGAATGTCTTGTCACTTTGAGTGATTGACAACTAGTCACTATTCATGATTGATGGTGGTGGTTGGATGGCTTTAACTCTTGTACCATTTCTTGGAAAAGGTAATTTGGTTTTTGGTTTTTAGAATTCAAATACACAAAACCAACTAACACACAAACTCATTCTCTCTTCTCCTCTCTTCACTCTCTCGGCCTTGGGCTATTTTCTTCTCAAAAGTTTCTGAAATTGCCGAGAATAACAAGAAGAAAGATGGAAGAATTTACGGCAAATTTTTCAGAGTGCTAGCACACATTATGAGTCTTACGAAGGTGATAGGGAAACTCACCCGTGGGCATAGAATGCACACCCAAGCTTGGATCTTGGCCGAGCAAATGGAGCACAAAATGGAGGAGCTTTGCCGTGAGCATCATGGAGGAAAAGCTTGCAGATTTTGTTGTTCCTCACATCGCAAAAACCGATCAATGTAAGTATGATTCTGCCATGCTTCTTTGTTGTATTCGCACATGTTTCTTGCTTGAATTGATCCCGGGACTATAGTAGAAACCCAACAATGGTATCTTGAGCCATTTTGAGCATGAAATGAACTTAGGGTAAAATTTGGGTAAATTGGATTTGAGCATGTTTGAGTGAAATTACTTGTTTGAGCATGCTTGTTAATGAATGACTTGGAGTTATTTATGATCAATTTTGTGAAAATTGGATTGGATCAAATTTTCCCAAAATACTAGGCTTGGCTGAAAGTATACAATGCCCTAAAGTCATGGTATTTTGTGTTTTTGATCATTGGATGAGTTGAAATCATTAGGGGAATGTTGATTTAGGCTTTAATTGGATTGAATTCGGAATCGGACATGAAAAACCCTAATTCCCGTGAATGATGTAGCATGGAAAATGATTGATTTTTTGATTCAAATGTGTTGGACATGTTTTGATGATGATTAGCATAATTAATTGAGTGAATTAGTATTTTGGAAATGTTAATTTGGTTAATTAATTATGGCATAAACTTTAGGTTAATTAAATTATGAAATTTGAAATTTTGGTAATTTAATTAATTGGGCCAAATTTGGAATTGGGCTTTTAAAGTTGTAATTGGGCTTAATGGGCTTGGTTGGGCCAAGTTTGGTTTAGGCTAATTGGTTGGATCCAATTGGGCCCAAAACCATATCCATAAAGTCCAATTATGACTTAATGGACCTTTAATTTTAATTGGGCATAATGGGCCTAAATTTGTTTCTTGGCAAATAAGGGTAATTCCTTAAATGGGTTTTGGTATTTGGGTTTGACCCATATTGACCAAAAGTCCATGCCTTAAGAAATTAATTGAAAGCCCATTGGACTTTAAATTAAATTGACATTAGATGTTAATCGGGCTTTGAGACCCGTAATGATTAGATTTAGAATCTAAGTCGTAAAGGTTCATTAATAAAGTGTAAATATTTAATTTAGAATTAAATATAGAATTAGTATTAAATACAAATTAAATTGGATTTAATATTGTAGTTTAATATAATTCGTGAATTTGTACTTTGAGTACTTATTCGTAAAACGAGTTAGACTCGTGCAAAATCAAATCGTTGTTTGAACATTGGATGGTCATTAATTTCAGATTAATTAATTGGATTAGATTGATTGATAAAATGGTTTGTGTGAATACAGGGATGCGATGTATGAATAATGTATATCAGATGGATATTAGATGGGTGAGGGCAATTTTGGAAATTGTTGTAATAAATTTAGAATTTATTAATTGGACGTGCGTGTCCAGCCTATTACCTCTTGACTCTATGTATTTCTCTTCTCACATATTCCCCTCAATGTAAATGAGGTTTCTTTAGAAGTGTTATGGGTAGAAGTAATACTTGTGCTAGCGGAGAGAGGAAAAGGAAAGATTTGTTCTAGGAACAATGTTTAAAATATCCATCCGCATATCATTATTATATTTATTTATACGCGTCTTATTATGCTTTTAGAATGCATGTTTAAGGGTGTATGATGATGAGACCTTAACAAAGATAATAAATTGGTTGCCAATTTACGCGAAAAACCCTCAACACATATTAAGCGTTTTTTCCTTCCATTGAGTGATTCTTACTCAAGATCCAAGACTGGCACTGGTTTGTTGGCCAAAGTCAAGACCTTTGTCCGTCGCGGATGTGTTTGAATTATGAAGGCTTTGTTCCATATCGGTGTCTTGTCTAAGTTTTGATTTGTTGGCCAAAGTCAAGATCACTTCTTGTGCATCGACATTGATTACGAAGCTTTCCATAGTCAATGGGTTTCGCTTAACTGGGATCATTAAGTTTGTTGTGCCAAAGCCAATGCTTAATTGATTCAGAGGAAAAAGGTTAGGGAATATATTGGATATATTAGCATATATAAGATATATGTTTCGGACTTGGATGTCCACCTACTGGATCTAGGAATTGGATGGGATCCAATTGATCTTAGAGATCTACCTAGTTAATTATCATATAATTTGTTGGCCAAAGTCAAGATTGTGTGTTATTTAACGGGATCCTAGCCCACTAGGAAACAAGGTTTCCCGTGTACTCCACAGAGGGTTAGAGGCTCGCCGAAAAATAGTATGAGGCAAGTATTAAATTTGCAATATTCGTTTAGTTACTTGCCATACGCGCTCATTCAAATTTTTCGTCAAATAAATTAATATATTAGTTGGACTAATATTTAATCGTTATTTTAAATTAAACAGTTGGACTGTATTCAAACTATTTCAATTAATAGTTGATTTTGTAATTGGATTATAGTAATCAATATAATTGAATTTAACCAATTAAATTATAGTTGATCATATAGTTAGACTATAGTAATCATTATAATTTATAGTACCTAAATTCGTTGATTAAATAGTTGGACTATTAGAATCAAGATAATTGAAAGATTAGTGTTTAAAACATATTTCTGGGTGAAAATGTTTTTAAACAACTTTAATTTTCAAATTGGGAATAAAATCTCAGGATAGTCTTGGGAACCGAGAAGTTACTTTATTTGATATAGTGACGTCTCGAGCCTAAGCCCGGAGTTGAGCAAATAGTAGAACATGATATTTGGAATATTCATGTGATGATAACTTAAGTCCTTAATCCGTTATGCTTGCCGCAAAGACTCCTTAATTTCTTAGTCAGAACTAAGGATTAGATCTTTATAGTATGATATTGAAATTGAAGGAACTTCATAGATCTATCCTTAGATCTTAGAAGTACAAATTGCAATAGAAAACTCTTGGAGAGTTAATGGCTATACTCAAGAAGACAAAGCCGAAGTTTTCAATAAGGCAAGAACCGCAAGGCGCATTTTACTTCGACATTCTGGAAGGCCAAGGCTTGGCCAAAGGCTTCTAGGGTGTGGAAAAAGGGGCAAAGGCAAAATCATTATAATCTTCTGGGAAGACAAAAGACATATCCCAAAATGTCTTCCTAAACTGTGACAAACGGGGTCACTGGGAGCGTGACTGCCGTATGGACAAGGCAGAAATGAAGTAATTAAAGACGGGCAAGGCTCCGGCTTCAAATATGTTTGTCATAAACATGTTCACTGCTAGTATTAAAATTGGATTTTAGATACTGAGTGTGGTACATAAATAAGTACTGATGTGCAGAATATGCTGACAAGCAGGATACTGACTTCAGTTGAGATTTACCTACGAGTTGGAAACGGGACGACAGTTGCTGTTTTAACCGTAGAGACCTAAGTTTAGGAACTACCCTTCAGGTATGTACTTAAATTAGGAAACTGTTACAATGTAACTAGTTTGACTAGAAGCATTATCTTTATATCAGGGTTTAACCCGTTGCGGATATACCTTTATATTCTAGAACACTAAAGTGTTTCATCTTATAAAGATCATATTGAGATAATCACATTAGATGTGAATAACAGTATTTATATTTTGAATATAAATAAATCTCAAACGTATGACATGACAAACATGTTGGACAATTATGACCCATAGCGTCACTATTTGTACAGATCATGGTGTTGTTGTACAAATTAACTATGTGATAAGGAGATTGCACTCTTATCATTTGTGATTAGATCACCAAGATATATAAATGATAGAAGGTCCTTATGATTTGTTCCTGGATTGAGAATGATATGAGACAGTATCAATCCACGAAGGATAAATCATTAAATATCCCTAGTCAGAGTATTATCGAGATTGGACATCGATAAATACGTAAAAGACTAGTATTACACTTATGCGCATTGTGAGGGCACAAACGATATAGTTCTCAAATATTTGGGTATAGGATACTCATGCAAGTGTAATATGAGGTTGTGTTTTACCGATGGTATGGGAAACAGCTTCGCTCTGGATAGACCTATCAGAGTTCCATTGGTAGTATGACAATGTGTCTATGGAAGTCCGAAATCAGGGTAGGTGTATTTGGTCTTAACCTGAGACTTTCACCGCTAATACTTGCGACAATCAATATACTTTGGTTTTGGTCGTCCAGGGCTTTAACAGGTTCTGTGTACGCCTCTGCTGGGTATATTGAGAATTGTAGTGTGTTGGGTGTGATGTCAAGACGGAAGTGTCACTCCAGTCATATGGAGTTGATGATCGCGTAGGGATACAGAACTGGTTCTCTAAAGGGTTGCAACCATCGGGATAATATGACTTGGTCATGATTATCCGATAATAAAGAGACTAGTTGCTCGTAATCGGATATATACTTCATACGGGGCAGACACTGTACCAGCCCCAGGCCTTGCATGTGATTATCCGATACTGGATCGAAATACGCAATACTACGTATACTACGCCTGATATAGATCCTTAAATTCCTGTAAGGATATTTCTGGAGAATTGGGTAGGCATGGCGCTTTGCTAGAAGCCAACCTTATCTTGTAAATCGGTATAAACGTAGTACTAGGTACTTATGTGTTCGGATAGTCCGATGACCGAATTTACTGCCACTATATCCGGGGATCTCATGGGTCGCTTCCCGAAGATTCAACGATGACGTATGACTCGCACTTTATTAATCTGGGATTAATTAGACGAGAGAGAAAATTAATATGGGATTAATTACTGAGATATTTTAATTGCGTCGCAACGGAAAATTCGTTAATTTGGAATTAACGAACCCGAGCCCGGGATTGTTTACGAGCGCATTCGTATTTCGAATTCGAGTGCGGCACGCAAGTCAAATCAAGCGTCAAATCGCTAGTCACATCTAGCGTCACATCATTCATCAATCAAGTGATGGATTTCTTTCACTTTGAGTGATTGACACCAGTCACTATTCATTGATTGATGTGAGTTGATGTTGGTAGTTGGCAAGCCATTAATGACTTGATTTTTTGAAAATCAAATTTTTGGTATATGGTAAATTGATTTTAGAAATCAATTAACAATTACACATTTCGAACTCTCTCTATTTCTATCATCTCTCTCTCTCGGCCATTTGGCCTCTTTTTCTTCTTCACTGGTTCTGGTTTCTGCCGAGAGCCAATGAAGAAAAGGGAAGCAAAAAGTCAAGATTTTGTGGCAAAATCGGGAGTGCTAGCACACTACGAAGTCATGCGAAGGTGATAGGGAAGTCCACCCATGAGCTTGGGATCATTTCGCAAAGCTTGGAGCTTGACGGAGGACCTCACAGGGCCGGTTCTTGGAGGAAACCAGCAGCTCACTACCCAGAGGTCCAGAGGGCAGAAAATAAATTTTGTTCGTCGTCGCGTCGCTCAACCGATCGATGTAAGTATTCCACAACTTCGTCCTATGTATTCACATGTATTTCTATGCTTGTTATTCGATCCTCGGGACCGTAGAACTCCAACAATGGTATCAGAGTGATTGAAAAACATGAAATTTGATTATGGCTTAAAATTTGGGTAAATTGATTTTGAGCATGATTTGGTTAAATTGTTTGATTGAATATGTTTAAGTGATGTTTAATTGAATATTGATTGGATCAATTTCAAGAAATTGTGTTTGGAACATTTTTCCCCAAATTTCCTTGCTTGGCCGAGAATACTAGATGCCCTAATTCTTGGTAATTTTTGTTTCGTTGATCATTGGATGACTTGAAATGATTGAGGATGTTGATTTAATGTCAATTGTGGATTAAATTGGATTGTAACCGAATCGGACACAAAATCCCTTCCATTGCCGAGAGCTAAAGAGCATGAAAATGGGTTTGATTTTTGATAAAAATATGTTGGACATGTTTTGTTGTAAATGAGCATGATTAATTGTGTAAATTGATGTTTTAGAAATATTAATTTGGGTAATTAATTGTGTTATACACTTTGTGTAATTAAATTGTGAAATTGGATTTTTTGTAATTTAATTTATTGGGCTTGAATTGGATTTGGGCTTGAAATGTTGTAATTGGGCTTATTGGGCTTGGTTGTACCAAGTTGGGTTTAGGCTAAATTGGTTGGATCCAATTGGGCCCAAAACCGCTTCCATAAAGCCTAAATGCGACTAATGGACCCTTAAATTTTAATGGGGTTAATGGGCCTAAATTGATTTCTGGGCTTATGGGGTAACTCCTTGATTGGGCTTTGGTTATTGGGTTTGACCCGAATTGACCAAAAGTCCACGCCTTAAGAAATTAATTGAAAGGCCATTGGAATTTAATTAAATTGAAGTTGGACGTTAATCGGGCTTTGAGACCCGTAACGATTAAATTTGGAATTTAAGTCGTAAAAGTTCGTTAATAAAGTGTAATATTTAATTTGGAATTAAATAGTGAATTGGTATTAAATACAAATTGAATTGGATTTAATTTTGTAGTTTAATTTAATTCGAGAATTCGTATTTTGAGTACTTATTCGCAAAAAACGAGTTTGACTCGAGCAAAATCAAATCGTTGTTTGAACATTGCATGGTCACTAATTATCAGATTAATTAATTTGATTAGATTGATTGATAACATGCTTGTGTGAATACATGGTTGCGATGCATGAATAATGTATATCGGTTGGATATTAGATGGGTGGGGCAATTTTAGAAATTGTTGTAATAAATTTGATTTATTAATTGGACCTGCGTGTCCAGCCTTATTACCTCCTTACTCTTTGTATTCTCTTATCACCTATTCTCCTCAATGTAAATGAGGTTTCTTTAGAAGTGTAGTGTAATGGGTAGAAGTAATACTTATGCTAGCAGGAGAGAGGAAATAGAGAGATTTGATCTAGGATCAATGTGTTAAGTATCCATCCGCATATCATTATTATTTTATTATACGCGCTTTATTATATATTTAGAATGCATGTTTAAGGGTGTATGATTATGAGACCTTAACAAAGATAATAAATTGGTTGCCAATTTGCACGCGAAAAACCCTCACAAATATTAAGCGTTTTTCCTTCCATTGAGTGATTCTTACTCAAGATCTAAGACTAGCATTGGTTTGTTGGCCAAAGTCAAGGCCTTTTTCCGTCGAGAATGTGTTTGAATCACGAGAGCTTTGTTCCATATCGGTGTCTTGTCCAAGTTGTGGTTTGTTGGCCAAAGTCAAGACCACTTCTTGTCCATCGACATTGATTACGAAGCTTTCCATGGTCAATGGGTTCTGCTTAACTGGGATCACTAAGTTTGTTGTGCCAAAGCCAAGGCTTAGTTGATTCAGAGGAAAAAGGTTAGGTAATATATTGGATATATTGGCATATATAAGATATATATTTCGAACTTGGATGTCCCCCTACTGGATCTAAGAATTGGATTGGACCTAATTGATCTTAGAGATCTACCTAGTTAATTATCAAACAATTTGTTGGCCAAAGTCAAGATTGTGTGATATTTAATGGGATCCTAGCCTGCTAGGAAACACGGTTTCCCGAGTACTCGACAGAGGGTTAGAGGCTCGCCGAAAAATAGTGGGAGGCAAGAATTGAATTTGCAATATTCGTTTAATTACTTGCCATACGCGCTCTAACAAATATCATTCGTCAAATAAATTAAATATTAGTTGGACTAATATTTAAATTGTTGTTTTAATTAACAGTTGGACTGTATTCAAACAATTCAATTATAATTAATTAAATAGTTGGACTATAGTAATCATTATAATAAATAGTACCGAAATCATTGATTAAATAGTTGGACTATTAGAATCAAGATAAATTGAAAGATTGGCATTTAAAACATAATCATAAGGAAAATGTATTTAAATGGTTAATTTTTCAAATTGGGAATAAAATTTCAGGATGGTCCTGGAAATTAATAAGTTACTTTATTTGATAAAATAACATATTAGGCCTAAGCCCGGAGTTAAGCAAATAGTAGAGCATAATCTTTGGAAGATTTATGTGATGATAACTTTAGTGCTTAATCCATTAAGCTTGTCGCAGTAGACTACTTAATTTCTGAATCAGAACTAAGGATTAGATCCTTAAAGTATGATAAAGAAATTGAAGGATCTTCATAGATCTATAATTAGATCTTAGAAGTACTAAATTGCAATTAATAACACTTGGAGAGTTAATGACTATTCTCAAGGAGATAAAGACAAAGTTTGCAATAAGGCAAGTAGCGCAAGGCGCACTTTACTTCGATATTCTAGAAACCCGAGGCTTGGCCAAAGGCTTCTGGAATATTGAAAAAGGCAAAGGCAAAATCATTATAATCTTCTGGGAAGATAAATGACATATCCTAAAATGTCTGCCTTAATTGTGGCAAACGGGATCGCGGAAGCGTGACTGCCGTTTGGACAAAGCAGACATGAAGGAATTGAAGACGGGCAAGGCTCCGACTTGAAATATGTTTGTCATAATTATGTTCATTACTAGTATTGAAATTAGATTTTAAATACTTAGTGTGGTACATAGATATGTATTGATGTTTAGAATCTGCTATGAGCAGGATACTGACTTCAGATTGAGATTAATTTGCGAATTGGAAACGGGACGAAAGTCGTTGTTTTAACCGTAGATACCTAAGTTTAGGAACTACCCTTCGGGTGTGTACTTAAATTAGGAAACTGTTATAATGTAACTAGTTTGACTAGAGACATTATCTCCATATCAGTGTTTAACACGCTGCGGGTGAACCTTTATATTCTATAACACTAAAGTGTTTTATTTTATAAAGATGATACTGAGATAAACACATTAGATGTGATTAACAGAATTTATATTTTGAATATAAATAAATCTCAAACATTTAACATGACAAACAAATAGCTCAAATTGATTTGATCAGTTGAAACATATTGTGGCATTGTTGTCTGGGACACAATTAAACAAGACTCGTATATCCACACTTTCGAAGAGTGGGTACTCGAACTGATTTGATTCTATTCAAATAAAGTCTACGAATCTAGTAAATTGGGCAAAGTCCCTAAAACACCTTTACTTGGTAAAAGTGTAAATGCCACCAATCTGTTAGCCCTAGTTCATAGTGAAGCAAGTGGGCCCATGACTAACTAGGCTAGATGTGGATATGAATATTTCGTGACCTTTACGGATGTGGCATCGCGTTATGGTTATGTGTTTCTTTTAGAACACAAATCGTAAACTTTTAAAGTTTCGACACGAAATAGACAAACAGATTGGCTAAAGTATTAAACACCACGGTTAGACAATGATGAAAATACTTAAGCAATAAGTTTCTAATATACTTGAAAGAGTATAGTATTCTTTCAATGAAGACTCCTCCCGGAACACGTCATTTTGACGGTGTGTCCGAAAGGATAAACCGAATTTTGTTGGACATGATAAGGTTAATCATGAGTCGCTCTGAGCTACCATTTCCTTCAACGGATAAGCATAAACAGTGCAAAACTTATTTAGAATAAGGTTCCATAAAAATCTGTTTGACAGATATCATATTAGATATGAACAGGAAAGAAACCAAGTTTCTCATTCCTGAATATTTGGGTATGCTAGGCATGTGTTTGGATGATACCAAACTAGAACCCAAATTGGATAAAGTTTTAATTGTAGGTTATCCTAGGGATACCAAAGTATAGTACTTATACAACTCACCAGAGAACAATTTAATTGTTACTCACCATGCGGTTTTCCTAAGAGGAATACCGATATGCAGTGGTAAGTGGGAGGATAGTAAAACTCGATGAAAATCGGAGTAATATTGTTCCAGGCACAGATCCTTAATGGAACATATAAATAGTTCATCAAGGATGAAACTATACCAATAATCTTCGAATACACAAGAACCACGTAAGTCGGAGAGAGTCAGAAAACAACCTAGGGTATGGGTTTCTGATCTCACCTCATAAAGATATCAATCTTATTGAGGAATACCAACTGACTACGTATGAGGAAGTGATACAAGGTATCGACTCCCAATTATGGCAAAGTGCCATGAGTCCGAAATGGATTCCATGTATATCAACCAAGTTTGGATACTAGTTGTTGTACCGCAAGGCATTGTGCCTATTGGTACTGTATAAGTCTTCAAGGAAGACATACATGGAAGGCAGCATACCAACGTATAAAGCTAGGCTTTTAGCGGAAATGAATCGTTATCAACATTATGTCGATTACGATTAAACATTTTACCTGTTGCCACGGTAAATCCATTTGGATAATGCTTGCTAATGATGCATGTTTCATTTATGAAATATGACAGCTGAACGGGAAAATCGCTTTCCTGAAAATGAAACCTTTTGGAGGATGTTTACAACATCCTGTCGATTTTTTCATACCTAAACTAGCAAACAAGGTTTGCAAGTTATTCGATCCATGTTTGGATTGAAGCAAGCATTAGGTTCTTGGAATTATCATTTTGATGTAATCATAATAGTTTATGATTTAATTCAAAACGAAAATAATTCTTGTGTATATAAGGAGGTTAGTGGGAGCGCACTGACTGTGACTTTCCTATAAAATAATGATAATATATATCATTTCTTGGAAATGATATTCCCATAAAAATAATCGGCGAAAGCTTGGCTTTCGAGAAAACTCTCGAGAACTCGTACATTGAAAAATGTACGTGACCTGGTGTCTCATACGCTTTGAGCATATGGAGTCACAATCATGACAATTCCTAGTGATGGTCACTGGATTGATATTAAGAACATCCTTTAGTATCTTAGAGATCTAAAGATGCTGTCTTAAACTATGGAGAAGGATAACTTGAAGTGACTAGGATCACTGTAGCAAGTTTCCTAAACCGATAAAACTACTATAAGTCACAAACGGTATTATACAGTTTGAATAACGGTACAGTGAGCTGGAAATCTTCCAAGCAAGATACTGTTACCGAATAAACAAAAAATGCGGGTTATTGCTGCAGCTGAGGCAGCAATAGAAGCCTTCTGGGTCGATATAAAATCTAATTAGATTAGATATAGTTCTGTTAGCTGCTGAGCTAGGTGTCAGCACAGGCTAAAGAATTAATGGTCTCATCAAAGATCCAGATACATACTTCGACTATTCATATGATTCGTTCGGATCATACATCGTGGCGATGTGATGATCGTATAAATCGCATCAGATGATAATCATGCAAATCCGCTGACGAAAGCTTTTCTCAGTAGTTTGAGCCAACCGTACATAGTTCGGGTGTCAGACACTCGAGTGACTGGCTATAGGACAAGTGGGAGATTGTTGGACAATTATGACCCATAGCGTCACTATTTGTACAGATCATGGTGTTGTTGTACAAATTAACTATGTGACAAAGGAGATTGCACTCTTATCATTTGTGATTAGATCACCAAGATATATAAATGATAGGAGGTCCTTATGATTTGTTCCTGGATTGAGAATGATATGAGACAGTATCAATCCACGAAGGATAAATCATTAAATATCCCTAGTCAGAGTATTATCGAGATTGGACATCGATAAATACGTAAAATACTAGTATTACACTTGTGCGCGTTGTGAGGGCACAAACGGCAAAACTCTCATATATTTGGGTATAGGATACTCATGCAAGTGTAATAGGAGGTTGTGTTTTACCGATGGTACGGGAAACAGCTTCGCTCTAGATAGACCCCTCGGAATTCAATTGGTAGTATGACTATGTGTCTATGGAAGTCCGAAATCAGGGTAGGTGTATTTGGTCTTAACCTGAGACTTTCACCGCTAATACTTGCGACAATCAATATACTTTGGTTTTGGTCATCCAGGGCTTTAACAGGTTCTGTGTACGCCTCTGCTGGGTATATTGAGAATCGTAGTGTGTTGGGTGTGATGTCAAGACGGAAGTGTCACTCCAGTCAAATGGAGTTGATGATCGCGTAGGGATACAAAACTGGTTCTCTAAAGGGTTGCAACCATCGGGATAATATGACTTGGTCATGATTATCCGATAATAAAGAGACTAGTTGCTCGTAATCCGATATATGCTTCGTACGGGGTTGACACTGTTGGATAATATGACTCATAGCGTCACTATTTGTACAAATCATAGTGATGTTGTACAAATTAACTATGTGACAAGGAAATTGCACTCTCATCATTTGTGATTAGATCACCTTAGATATATAAATGAAGAGAGGTCCATGTGATTAGTTCCTGGATTGAGATGATATGAGACAGTATCAATCCACGAAGGATTAATCATTAAATATCCCTAGTCGTAGTATTATCGAGACTGGACATCGATAATGCGGAATAGGCTAGTATTGCACTTGTGCGCGTTGTGAGGGCACAACAGCATAGTTCTCATATATTTGGGTATTGGATACTCATGCAAGTATGATAGGAGGTTGTGTTTCACCGATGGTACGGGAAATAGCTTTGCTCTGGATAGACCCCTCGGAATCCCATTGGTATTATGACTACGTGTCTATGGGAATCCGAAATCAGGGTAGGTGTATTTGGTCTTAACTTGAGACTTGCACCGCTAATGCTTACGACAATCAATATACTTTAGTTGAGGTCGTCTAGGACTCTAACCGGTTCTGTGTACGCCGAAGCTGAGTATATTGAGAATCGTAGAGTATTGGGTGTGATGTCAAGACGGAAGTATCACTCCAGTCATAGTGGAGATGATGTCACGCAGGATACGGTATTAGTACTCTGAGGTGCTGCAGCCATCGGGATATTATGACAAGGTCATGTATATCCGATTATAGAGACTAGTTACCAGACATCCGACATGTGCTTCGTACGGGGCAGACACTTATCCAGCCCCAGGCCTAGCACGTGACTATCCGATACTGGGCCGATATGCACAATACTACTGTATACTACGCCTGATACAGATCTATATATTCCTGTAAGAATATTTCCGGAGAATTGGGTAGGCATGGTGTTTTGCTAGAAGCCAACCTTGTCTTGTGAATCGGTAAAACGTAGTACTTGGTACTTACGTGTTCGGATAGTCCGACTACCGTATTTACTGCCAACATATCCGGGGATCCCATGGGTCGCTTCCCAATGATACACCGATGATGTATGACTCGCACTCATAATTAATCTGGGATTAATTTGATGAGAGAGAAAATTAATCTGGGATTAATTACAGAGATATTTTATCTGGGATAAAATATCGTCTAAAGAGAGAAAACGATTGATTTAGAATTAATCGGGTAAATTGATATATTTGATATATCAATCGTAATTGGATTTCGACGCGAATTGAAATTGGATTTTAATTCGGGCGAACGAATTAATTTAGAATTAATTCGTTAGCGACGTGAATAGTGAATTCGCTAGGCGTAATCATTTAATTGCGACGCAACGGAAAATTTGCTAATTAGGAATTAGCGAACCCGAGCCCGAGAGTGATTGCGAGCGCATTCGTATTTAGAATTCGAGTGCGGCACGCAAGTCACATCAAGCGTCAAATCATTCGTCACATCAAGCGTCAAATCAAATGTCACTTTGAGTGATGTGACAACTTGTCACTTGATTGAATGAAAGATGTGACTTGATGTGAGTTAGTGGAGTGGTTGGAATGTTTGGTAAATGAATTGATTTTAGAAATCAATAAATGATTTACACCATTTGACTTTTGGAAAATTAATTGGTAAATCATTAATATATTTTGGAAATATATAAACCAAACATTTACACTTTTCTAATCTATCTATCACATTTCTCTTCTCTCCACACTCTCTCACATTCACGCCCAAATGGGCAGTGAACACACTCACTGGTTTCTCTTGAAATGCCGTGAGTTTGGGGAAGCTGTGCCTTGATTTTGTGGCAAAATCAAGCGGAGCTAGCACTCCGAGAGACTTACGAAGGTGTTAGGGAAACTCACCCACGAGCCGGAATCGTTCGACGCAAATTTGAGGCTCAAATCTTAGCTCAAAACAGAAGACAGTGGACTGAAATTCTGCTGCAGTGGGCGCCTAAATTCAGTGAGCAATCTTGGAGTTTTGTTCGTCGTTTCACACAACCGATCGATGTGAGTATTCCGCAACTCCTTTGATATGTATTTAACACTTATTCATGCTTGTTTGATGATCTTGGGACCTAGAATAAACCAACAATGGCATCAAGAGCCTAGGTTCAAGCATGAAATTTTTAGGGCTTAAAATTGGGAAATTGATTTTGAGCATGATTTGGTTAAATTGTTTGATTGAGCATGTTTAAATGATGTTGAATTGAAGTTTGATTGGATCAATTTCATGAAAAATTGATTTGGAATAATTTTCCCCAAAATATATGTGTTGGCCGAAAGTTTAGGGTTATTTGGAAATTTGGAATTTTTGATTTTGATTCATTGGATGAGTTAGAATCATGTAGGATGATGTTAATTGAAATTAATTGGATTGAATTTTGAATTGAACAAAAATCCCCAATTTCCTTAAGGTGGCCGAATGCATTATGCCCTATAATGTCTTGGATTTTTTGATTTTGAACATTGGATGTGTATGAAATCATTCGGGAAGTTAATTCGATGTCGATTGTGTAATTAATTGGATTGAATTCAAATCAGATAAAATTACCTTCTTTGGCCGAGACTTGGGAAGCATGTAAATGGGTTTGATTTTTCATCAAAGTGTGTTGGACATGTGATGATGATGATTTAGCATGATTAATTGGACTAATTTAATGTTTTGGAAATATTGATTTGGGTGATTAATCATGTAATGCACTTTAGGTAATTAAATTGCGGAATTGGATTCATGTAATTTAGTTATTTAGGCCTTAAATTGGATTTGGGCTTATTATGTTGTAAATGGGCTTATTGGGCTTTGTTGTACAAAGTTGGATTTGGACAAATTGGATTGGATCCAATTGGGCCCAAAGCCACTTCCGTTAAGCCCAAATACAACTTATAAACCTTTAAAGTTTAATTGGGCCTAATGGGCCTAAATTGATTTCTGGGCTTATGGGGTTACTCCTTGATTGGGCTTTGGTTGCCGAAGCCCACGCCTTAAAGAAATTAATTAAAGCCCATTAGACTTGAATTGAATTGAGTTGGACGTTAATCGGGCTTTGAGACCCGACACGATTAAAATTTGGAATTTAAGTCGTTAAAGGTTTATTAAATAAAGTGTAATATTTAATTTGGAATTGAATATTGAATTAGTATTAAATACATGTTAAATTGGATTTAATGATGTAGTTTAATTTAATTCAAGAATTCGTACTTTGAGTACTTATTCGCAAAAACGAGTTTGACTCGACCAAAATCAAATCGTTGTTTGAACATTGGATGATCACATAATTATCAGATTAATTAATTTGATTAGATTGATTGATAGCATGCTTATGTGTGAATACGTGGTTGTGATGAATGAATAATGTATATCGGATGGATATAGTCGGGTGGGGCAATTTTGGAATTGTTGTAATAAATTCGATTTATTAAATTGGACCTGCGTGTCCAGCCTTATCACCTCTATTCTCTTTGTATTCTCTTCTCACCTATTCCCCTCAATGTAAATGAGGTTTCTTTAGAAGTGTAGTGTAACGGGTAGAAGTAATACAAGTGCTAGCTTGAGTAAGAAAGGGAGAGATTTGATCTAGGATCAATGTGTTAAGTATCCATCCGCATATCATTATTATTTTATTTCATACTTTTATTATGTATTAGAATGCATGTTTAAGGGTGTATGATGATGAGAGACCTTAACAAAGATAATGAAATTGGTAGCCAATTGCACGCGAAAAGCCCTCATCAATATCATGCGTCTTTTCCTTCCATTGAGTGATTCTTACTCAAGATCCTAGATTGGCATGGGTTGTGGCCAAAGTCAAGCCCTTGTCCGTCGAAGATGTGTTTGAATCACGAGGCTTTGTTCCATATTGGTGTCTTGTCCAAGTTGTGGTTTGTTGGCCAAAGTCAAGACCACTTCTTGTCCATCGACATTGATTACGAAGCTTCCATGGTCAATGGGTCCACGCTTGACTGGGATCACTAGGTTTGTTGTGCCAAAGCCAAGGCCTAGTTGATTCAGAGGAAAAAGGTTAGGGTTATATATTGGATATATAGGCATATATAAGATATATGTTTAGGACTTGGATGTCCACCTACTGGATCTAGGAGTTGGATTAGATCCAATTGATCTTAGAGATCTACTAGTTAATTATCATATAATTTGTTGGCCAAAGTCAAGATTGTGTGATATTTAACAGGATCCTAGCCCACTAGGAAACACGGTTTCCCGAGTACTCGACAGAGGGTTAGAGGCTCGACGAAAAATAGTGGGAGGCAAGAATTGAATTTGCAATATTCGTTCAATTACTCGCCATACGCGCTCATTCAAATATCACTCGTCATATAATTAAATGTTAGTTGGACTAATATTTAAATTGTTGTTTTAATAAACAGTTGGACTGTATTATAGTTGATTATATATAATTGGATTATATTAATCAATATATTTGAATTAATTAATTTCAGTTTACAGTTGATTTTATAATTGGATTATAGTAATCAATGTAATTGAGGTTAATTAATTTGGATTATATTTGATTATATAGTTGGACTATTATAATCATTATAATATATATAGTACCACTAATCGTTGATTAAATAGTTGGACTATTGTAATCAAGATAAAATTGAAAAGTTGGATATTTAAAATATAATCTGGGATTAAAATATTTTAAATGATTTAATTTTCAAATTGGGAATAAATAATAGGTTACTTTATTTGATAAAATAACTTATTATACCTTAAGCCCAAAATTAAGCATATAAGTAGAGCATAAAATCTTTGGAAGATTTATGTGATGATGACTTTAGTGCTTAATTTAATATACTTGTCATAAATCTAATTTTAGATTTAAGAAGTATTAAATTGCAATTTATAATTCTTGGAGAATTAATTGACTATTCTAGAGGAGATAAAGTCAAAATTTGCAATTGGGCATGTAGCACGAGGTGCACATTGTTTCGATATTCTAAAAACCCAAGGCTTGGCCTAAGGTTCCTGAAATATTGAAAAGGATAATTGACATATCCCAAAGTGACTACCATTTGGATATGGCAGACACGAAGGAATTAAAGAAAGGGCAAGGCTCTTGATTGTCAAAGTTATGTTCACTACTAGTTTGAAATTAGATTTTAAATACTAGTTGTGGTACATAAAATATATGTATTGATGTTCAGAATCTGCTTTGAGCAGGATACTGACTTCAAGCTGAGATTGCTCTGCGAATCGGAAACGGGACGGAAGTCGCTGTTTCGACCGTAGATACCTAAGTTTAGGAACTACCCTTCGGGTGTGTACTTAAATTAGGAACTGTTATAATGTAACTAGTTTGACTAGAGACATTATCTCTATATCAGTGTTTAATCCATTGTGGATAAACCTTTATATTCTAGAACACTAAGTGTTTCATTATATAAAGATGATACTGAGATAAACACATTAGATGTGAATAACAGAATTTTATATTTGAATATAATTAAAATCTCAAACATATAAAATGACAAATAAATAGCTCAAATTGATTTGATCATAGAGACTTATTTGTGGCATTGTTGTCTGGGACATAATTAAACAAGACTCGTATATCCGCACTTTGAAGAGTGGGTACTAGGACTGATTTGACTATTCAAATAAAGTCTACGAATCTAGTTTGTTAGGTAAAGTACCTAAAACACTGTTTACTTGGTAATAGTGTAAGTGCCACCGATCTGTTAGCCCTATTCATGGTGAAGTTAGTGGGCCCATATCTAGCTAGGCTAGATGTGAACATGAATGTTTGTGACCTTAACGGATGTGGCATCACGTTATGGTTATGTGTTTCTTTTGAAGAACACAGATCGGAAACTTTTAGAGTTTCGACACGAAGTAGATAAACAGATCGACTATAGTATTATGCCGTCACGGTAAGACCGTAATGAAAATACTTAAGCAGTAAGTTTCAAACATACATGAAAGAGTATAGTATTCTTTCAGATGAGGACTCCTCCCGAGACACGTCAGTTAGACGGGTGTCCGAACGAAAACCGAATTTTGTTGGACATGATAAGGTTTATCACGAGTCGCTCTGAGCTATCATTTCCTTCAATAGGATATGTATTAACAGTGCAAAACTTATTTAGAATAAGGTTCCATATAAATCTGTTTGACAGATATCATATTGATATGAATAGGAAAAGAAACATGGTTTCTCATTCCTAATAATTTGGGTATGCCGGGCATAACGTTTGGATGATACCAAACTAAGGACCCAATTGGATAAGTGCCAAATATAGGTTATCCTAAGGGAAACCATAAGTATAGTACTTATAAATCTCGCATGAGAACAATATGATTGTTGCTCACCATGCGGTTTTCCAAAGAGGAATACCGATATGCAGTGGTCAGTGGGAGGATAGTGATACTCGATGAAAATCGGAGTAATACTATTCAAGGCACGAAGTCCATAATGGAACACAAATAGTTCATCAAGGATGAAACTAAACCATTAATCTTCAAATACACAAGAACCGCGTAGATCGGAGAGAATCAGAAAACAACATGGGGTATGGGTTTCTGAAGTAACCCCTTAAAGATGTAAATCTTATGGAGGTATACCAACCGACTACGTACGAGGAAGTGATACAAGGTATCAACTCCCTTTTATGGCAAAGTGCCATGAGTCCGAAATGGATTCCATGTATAACAACTATGTTTGAATACTAGTTGTTGTACCGCAAGGCATTGTGCCTATTGGTACTGTAAACGTCTTCAAGGAAGACATACATGGATGGCAACATACCAACGTACAAAGCTAGGCTTGTGACGGAAAGGTATCGTTATCAACGTTATGTTAATAACGGTTCAACCTTTTACCTGTTGCCATAGTAAATCCATTTTGATGATGCTTATTGATACTGCATATTTCATTTATGAAATGTGTCAGTTAAAGATTAAAATCGCCTTCCTGAAAAGGAAACCTTTTGGAGGATGCTTACAACATCCTGACGATTTTGTATAACCGACAAACAAGGTTTGCGGGTTATTCGATCCATGTTTGGATTGAAGCAAGCATAAGGTTCTTGGAACTGACGTTTGAAATAATCATAATGGTTTATGATTTGACTCAAAACGAAATAATTCTTGTGTATATAAGGAGGTTAGTGGGAGCGCACTGACAGTGAAATTCCCATAAAGCAATTGGTGGAAGCTTGGCTTTCATAGATATTCTCCGTAGAATTCTGGGGAGTAAGTAACCTTTATTCAAGGAATAAAGATCTACTGGGATAGATTTGAAGTTGTTAACACTCTCTGGGAAATTGTACATTTAAAATGTACTTGATATGGTGTCTCATACGCTTTGAGCATATGGAGTCACAATCAGGACAATCCAAGTGATAGTCACTGGATTGAAGTTAAGGACATCTATTAGTATCTTAGAGAACTAAAGATGTTGTCTAAAACTATGGAGAATGAGAACTTGAAGTGACTGGGATCACTGTTGTAAGTTTCCAAACAGTTTAATACTACGGTACTATAAAGTTTGGAAAACGGGACAGTGAGCTGGAAATCTTCCTAGCAAGATACTGTTGCCGAAAACAACAAATGCGGATTATTGCTGCGGCTGAGGCAGCAATAGAAGCCATTTGGGTCGATAATAAATCTAATTAGATTAGATATAGTTCTGTTAGCAGCTGAGCTAGGCGTCAGCACAAGGCTAAGGAATTAAAGGTCTCATCACGCGATCCATATATATTCTTCTATATCATCTGATTCGTTCGGATCATACATCGTGGCGATGTGATGATCGTATAAATCGCGTCAGACGATAATCATGGAAATCCGCTGACGAAAACCTTTTCTCAGCAATTTGAGCGAACCGTACATAGTTCGGGTGTACGACACTTGAGTGACTGGCTATGTGCCAAGTGGGAGATTGTTGGATAATATGACCCATAGCGTCACTATTTGTACAGATCATAGTGATGTTGTACAAATTAACTATGTGACAAGGAAATTGCACTCTCATCATTTGTGATTAGATCACCTTAGATATATAAATGAAGAGAGGTCCATATGATTAGTTCCTGGATTGAGATGATATGAGACAGTATCAATCCCGAAGGATTAATCATTAAATATCCCTAGTCGTAGTATTATCGAGACTGGACATCGATAATGCGGAATAGGCTAGTATTGCACTTGTGCGCGTTGTGAGGGCACAACAGCATAGTTCTCATATATTTGGGTATTGGATACTCATGCAAGTGCGATAGGAGGTGTTGTGTTTCACCGATGGTACGGGAAATAGCTTCGCTCTGATAGACCCCTCGGAATCCCATTGGTATTATACTATGTGTCTATGGGAATCCGAAATCAGGGTAGGTGTATTTGGTCTTAACCTGAGACTTGCACCGCTAATGCTTACGACAATCAATATACTTTAGTTGAGGTCGTCTAGGACTCTAACCGTTCTGTGTACGCCGAAGCTGAGTATATTGAGAATCGTAGAGTATTGGGTGTGATGTCAAGACGGAAGTATCACTCCAGTCATAGTGGAGATGATGTCACGCAGGATAAGGTATTAGTACTCTGAGGTGCTGCAGCCATCGGGATATTATGACAAGGTCATGTATATCCGATTATAGAGACTAGTTACCAGAGACATCCGACATGTGCTTCGTACGGGGCAGACACTTATCCAGCCCCAGGCCTAGCACGTGACTATCCGATACTGGGCCGATATGCACAATACTACTGTATACTACGCCTGATACAGATCTATATATTCCTGTAAGAATATTTCCGGAGAATTGGGTAGGCATACGTTTTGCTAGAAGCCAACCTTGTCTTGTGAATCGGTAAAACGTAGTACTTGGTACTTACGTGTTCGGATAGTCCGACGACCGTATTTACTGCCAACATATCCGGGGATCTCATGGGTCGCTTCCCAATGATACACCGATAACGTATGACTCGCACTCATAATTAATCTGGGATTAATTTGATGAGAGAGAAAATTAATCTGGGATTAATTACGGAGATATTTTATCTGGGATAAAATATCGTCTAAAGAGAGAAAAGGATTGATTTAGAATTAATAGGGTAAATTGATATATTTGATATATCAATCGTAATTGGATTTCGACGCGAAATTGAAATTGGATTTTAATTCGGGCGAACGAATTAATTTAGAATTAATTCGTTAGCGACGTGAATAGTGAATTCGCTAGGCGTAATCATTTAATTGCGACGCAACGGAAAATTCGCTAATTAGGAATTAGCGAACCCGAGCCCGAGAGTGATTGCGAGCGCATTCGTATTTAGAATTCGAGTGCGGCATGCAAGTCACATCAAGCGTCAAATCATTCGTCACATCAAGCGTCAAATCAAATGTCACTTTGAGTGATGTGACAACTTGTCACTTGATTGAGATGAAAGATGTGACTTGATGTGAGTTAGTGGAGTGGTTGGAATGTTTGGTAAATGAATTGATTTTAGAAATCAATTAAATGATTTACACCTTTGACTTTTGGAAAATTAATTGGTAAATCATTAATATATTTTGGAAAATATATAACCAAACATTTACAACTTTTCTAATCTATCTATCACATTTCCTCTTCTCTCTCTCCACACTCTCTCACATTCACGCCCAAATGGGCAGTGAACACACTCACTAGTTTCTCTTGAAATGCCGTGAGTTTGGGGAAGCATGTGCCTTAATTTTGTGGCAAAATCAAGCGGAGCTAGCACTCCGAGAGACTTACGAAGGTGTTAGGGAAACTCACCCACGAGCCGGGAATCGTTCGACGCAAATTCGAGGCTCAAATCTCAGCTCAAAACAGAAGACAGTGGACTGAAATTCTGCTGGAGTGGGCGCCTAAATTCAGTAAGCAATCTTGGAGTTTTGTTCGTCGTTTCGCACAACCGATCGATGTGAGTATTCCGCAACTCCTTTGATATGTATTTAACACTTATTCATGCTTGTTTGATGATCTTGGGACCTAGAATAAACCAACAGACACTGTACCAGCCCCAGGCCTTGCATGTGATCATCCGATACTGGATCGAAATACGCAATACTACGTATACTACGCCTGATATAGATCCTTATATTCCCGTAAGGATATTTCTGGAGAATTGGGTAGGCATGGCGCTTTGCTAGAAGCCAACCTTGTCTTGTAAATCAGTATAAACATAGTACTAGGTACTTACGTGTTCAGATAGTCCGACGACCGAATTTACTGCCAATATATCCGGGGATCTCATGGGTCACTTCCCGAAGATTCACCGATGATGTATGACTCGCACTTTATTAATCTGGGATTAATTAGACGAGAGAGAAAATTAATCTGGGATTAATTCTTGAGATATTTTATCTGGGAAAAAATATCATTTAAAGAGAGATAACGATTAATTTGGAATTAATCGATAAATTAATATATTCGATATATTAAACGAAATTGGATTTCGACGGGGAATTAAAATTAGATTTTAATTCGGCATAATCATTATATTATGCTAGGCATAATATAATGATTATGTCACAACGGAAAATTCGTTAATTATGTCACAACGGAAAATTCGTTAATTTGGAATTAGCAAACCCAAGCCCGTGATTGTTTGCGAGCGCATTCGCATTTCGCATTCGAGTGCGGCATGTAAGTCAAATCAAGCGTCAAATAGCTAGTCGCATCTAGCGTCACATCATTCGTCAATCAAGTGATGGATGTCTTTCACTTTGAGTGATTGACACCAGTCACTATTCATTGATTGATGTGAGTTGATATTGGTAGTTGGCAAGCCATTAATGACTTGATTTTTTGAAAATCAAAATTTTAGTATATGGTAAATTGATTTTAGAAATCAATTAACAATTACACATTTCCAACTCTCTCTCTTTCTATCATCTCTCTCTCTCGGCCATTTGGCCTATTTTTCTTCTTCACTGGTTCTGGTTTCTGCCGAGAGCCAATGAAGAAAAGGGAAGCAAAAAGTCATGATTTTGTGGCAAAATCGGGAGTGCTAGCACACTACGAAGTCATGCGAAGGTGATAGGGAAGTCCACCCATGAGCTTGGGATCATTTCGCAAAGCTTAGAGCTTGACGGAAGACCTCACATGGCCGGTTCTTGGAGGAAACCAGCAGCTCATTGCCGAGAGGTCCAGAGGGCAGAAAATAAATTTTGTTCATCGCCGCGTCGCTCAATCTATCGATGTAAGTATTCCGCAACTTCGTCCTATGTATTCACATGTATTTCTTTGCTTGTTATTCGATGCTCGGGACCGTAGAACTCCAACAAAACAAATAGCTCAAACTGAATTTAATCAGATGAGACTTAAATGTGGCTATGTTGTCTGGGACACAATTAAACAAGACTCGTATATCCACACTTTTGAAGAGTGGATACTATGAGGGATTTGATTCTATTCAAATAATGTCTACGAATCTAGTTTTTTGGCAAAAAGCCTAAGTGCCTTTTACTTGGTAAAAGTGCAAATGCCATCGATCTGTTAGCCCTCGTTCATAGTGACGTAAGTGAGCCCATGTCTAACTAGGCTAGAGGTGGATATGAATGTTTCGTGACCTTTACGGATGTGGCATCGCGTTATGGTTATGTGTTTCTTTTGAAACACAAATCGGAAACTTTTAGAGTTTCGACACGAAGTAGACAAACAGATCGGCAAAAGTATTAAATCGTCAAGGTTAGACCATGGTGGAAAATACTTAAGCAAAAATTTTCTCAAATACTTGAAAGAGTATAGTATTCTTTCAATGAGGACTTCTCCCGGAACACGTCAATTTGACGATGTATCCGAACGGAGAAACCGAATTTTGTTGGACATGATAAGGTTAATCATGAGTCGCTCTGAGCTACGATTTCCTTCAACGGATACACATTAGACAGTGCAAAACTTATTTTGAATAAGGTTCCATAAATATCTGTTAGACAGACTTCATATTAGATATGAACATGAAAGAAAATGGGTTTTCTCATTCCTTAAGATTTGGGAATGCTAGGCATATGTTTGGATGATACCAAACTAGAACCTAAATCGGATAAGTGTCTAATTGTAGGTTATCCTAGGGAAACCAAAGTATAGTACTTATACAACTCACAAGAGAACAATGTAATTATTGCTCACCATGCGGTTTTCCTAAGAGGAATACCTAAATGCAGTGGTAAGTGGGAGGAAAGTAAAACTCGATGAAAATCAGAGTAATACTATTCCAGGCACCGATTCCTTAATGGAACACTAATAGTTCATCAAGGATGAAACTATACCAATAATCTTCGAATACACAAGAACCCCGCAAGTTGGAGAGAGTCAGAAAACAACCTGGGGTATGGGTTTCTGATCTCACCTCATAAAGATGTCAATCTTATTGAGGAATATGAACTGACTACGCATGAGGAAGTGATACAAGGTATCGACTCCCTATTATGGAAAAGTGCCATATTATCCGAAATGGATTCCATATATGCCAACCAAGTTTGGATACTAGTTGTTGTACCGAAAGGCATTGTGCATATTGGCACTATATAAGTCTTCAAGGAAGACATACATGGAAGGCAACATACCAACATACTAAGCTGGGCTTGTAGCGAAAAGGTATCGTTATCAACATTGTGTCGATTACGACGAAACCTTTTACATGTTGCCATGGTTAAATCCATTTGGATAATGCTTGCTAATGTTGCATGTTTCATTTTTGAAATATGGCAGCTGAATGCCAAAACCGCTTTCCTTAACGGAAACCTTTTGGAGGATGTTTATAACATCCTGACAGTTTTTTCGTACCAAAATGAGCAAACAAGGTTTGCAAGTTAATTCGATCCATTTATGGATTGAAGCAAGCATAGTGTTCTTGGAACTATCGTTTTGATGTAGTCATAATGGTATATGATTTAATTCAAAACGAAAATGATTCTTGTGTATATAAGGAGGTTAGTGGGAGCGTACTGACAGTGAATGTCATGTACAATGATGATATGTCATTTCTTGGAAATGATATTCCCATAATACAATCGGTGAAAGCTTGGCTTTTATGAAAATTCTCCATAGAATACTTGGGAGAGACAACCTTTATTCTATGAATAAGGATCTATTGGGATAGATCTAAAGGTTGTTGGTACTCTCCAAGAACTTGTACATTGAAAAATATACGCGACCTAGTGTCTCATATGCTTTGAGCATATGTAGTCACAATCGGGCCAATCCAAGTGATAGTCACTGGATTGATGTTAAGAACATCATTAAGTAATATATTCGATATATTATACGAAATTGGATTTCGACGCGGAATTAAAATTAGATTTTAATTCGGGCGAACGAGTTAATTTAGAATTAATTCGCTAGCGACGTGAATAGTAATTTTACTAGGCAAAATTATTTAATTGAATTTGATTTAATTACATCGCAATGGAAAATTCGTTAATTTGGAATTAGCGAACCCGAGCTTGGGAGTGTTTGCGGGCCCACTAGTATTTAGAATTCAAGTGCTGCCCGCAAGTCACATCAAGCGTCAAATCACTAGTCAATCAAGTGATGAATGTCTTGTCACTTTGAGTGATTGACAACTAGTCACTATTCATGATTGATGGTGGTGGTTGGATGGCTTTAAGTCTTGTACCATTTCTTGGAAAAGGTAATTTGGTTTTTGGTTTTTGGAATTCAAAAACACAAAACCAAATAACACACAAACTCATTCTCTCTTCTCCTCTCTTCACTCTCTCGGCCTTGGACCATTTTCTTCTCAAACGTTTCCACAATTGCCGAGAATAACAAGAAGAAAGATGGAAGAATTTGCGGCAAATTTTTCTGAGTGCTAGCACATATTATGAGTCTTATGAATGTGATAGGGAAACTCACATGTGGGCATGGAATGCACACCCAAGCTTGGAGCTTGGCCTAGCAAATGGAGCACAAAATGGAGGAGCTTTGCTGTGAGCATCATGGAGAAAAAGCTTGAAGATTTTGTTGTTCCTCACATCGCAAAAATCGATCAATGTAAGTATGATTCCGCCATGCTTCTTTGTTGTATTCGCACATGTTTCTTGCTTGAATTGATCCCGGGACTATAGTAGAAACCCAACACAATGTTCATCGAATATCAGTTTCAAGACTTTTTACTTAAAATCCGTGCAACTCTTCCCTATATGGTGGTCGAAATACTTCAGAACGTTTGGTTTGTTCAGGTCCACGTCGAACCACTCCTGCAGGATTACCAACCAATTAGTAATTAATTTAAAGAAAACTGAATACTGTAAGTTTACTCACAAGTACCATGGGGAAGAGCCGATTGATTTTTGTCTCC
The DNA here is from genome assembly GCA_019454045.1 of Zanthoxylum bungeanum. Taxonomy (NCBI): domain Eukaryota; kingdom Viridiplantae; phylum Streptophyta; class Magnoliopsida; order Sapindales; family Rutaceae; genus Zanthoxylum; species Zanthoxylum bungeanum. The sequence continues at coordinate 113,393 of SKCR01050689.1, forward strand.
CACAGGATTTTTCTCCCAGAAACGTTTTTTTTTTTGGAGCTTCAAATCGAGCAGCAGCACCTATGGCATTGGTAAACAAAATGAAGAATGTTGTCTGATATGTCTTTCTCTATTATCTGATATCTCTATCCCGATAAGGCTGTAGGCCATGACGTGCTAAACCAACGTCAGGCCACAGTTGTGTCCTCGAGGCTTCGCTGTGCTTGAGTCACCTGTGCTATCAGAGACCCCAAGATTAGCTTATGTCATTGTAGATGTAGATGGAGTCGAATAAGGGCGTTTGCAAGAACCCGGTGCCATCAGCAAAATAAGAAACCAAAACTTTCACTGCAACTATCAAATTTATATTTTAAAGTTAGAATTTCCATATACATGCACACACACATTTTTCCATATATACCTTAACTTTGCTTATTGGGCCACACACATGCACACACATAACAGCGGTAAATTGCAAGCCTGTTGTTGTTGTAACAGCAGCAATATTACTGTTGCAACAGTAGCAACATTACAAGCCTGCTGTAGTTGCAACAGCAGCAACATTACTGCTACTAAGTGCCAATGATCTCAAATATACATTTGAATCTTAACTCTCAACCCATATTGGGCCACACATGCACACACACAATGATCCGCGTAATCACACACGTATAACACAAGCGCATGTATCGTTCAAGTAGTATAAAATGTATCAATCCCACGAGGACTTAATACCTAAGCTATCAATTTTTGAAGTTAAATGCTTACAAGTATCTAATAGATTGGTTTTTTGATTTGATGGTGATTTTAAACTTAAAACAAGTAAATAAAATACCGCGAAAGTAAATTAAAGGTAAAATCAATATTATTAAACTATCTAGGGTTGTGAATCCTTCCAATATCTTTTAAAGATGAAGTGGTTATCTCATGTTTGTGCAATATATTAGTTTATTAACTTGGAACACGAAATTATGCAAAAGCCTATGTCGATAGTCAGATGCAAATACTCAGTATAACCCAATTAATCATATATTTATGTTAACCAAGTTATCTGAATTCATTAAAATTAAATTCTAATTTTGGCTACCCTCGCCCGACAGGTATATGTCTATCCTGGAAGGAAATCTATTAAGGGGTATCTAATCCTTAAGTGAGATCGTGGGCTATTAAGTTTAAGGCTCAAACCTAAAATTCATTTTCAAGTTTATTTTAAGTTTACCATATCAATCTTATTAATGGCCAGTTAACAAGAAGCATTAAGCTTAAGAATTAATAAATAAACCTTTATATTACCCAAGACACAAAATAACCCATTATAAATCGGCGATATTGGAATTCATCACAACCCCAGATAACTGGTTTAGTTATGACACATATCTGAGGCTAGTAAAAGCTTAAATAAAGTAAATGACATAAAGTAAATACTGGAAATTAAAAACGTAAATAAAAAATTAAGAAAATATTGCGGGTTAGAGGATCTACTTTTATTACTTCTATTTAGATATCCCTCTTATTATCATATATTAACTTTGCGTGATATTTACCAACCGACCATATATGTGGTATCCTGATTAAGTCAGATTTATGATTAATTCCAACCGACCATAAAGGCGGTATCCAATTTAGTCAGGTTAAAATCAATTTAATTAAGTCAAACCAACCAAAAAGGCGGTATCCTATTAAGTCAGGTTTGAAATAGTTTATATAATATAATTAAGGGAGATTAATCTAAATATTAGTAATAAAATCTTAACTTTTCACCCCAGCAGAGGGGAGTTACCTCCTCATGCTGAAAAATAAAAATAAAGACTGAAAATTAAAGTAAAGAAAGAACTATTGCGTAAAATAAAATATAATAAATACAGAAAGATGTAAATAAACAAGCAAGATACAATCTTCTTAGTATTCTTAACGAAATTCCCATAAGAAAGTATGAACTAGAATTCTGAAATCTGCCTCAATTTATAGGCAAATCCTGGCCTCTCGCGTCGCGATGCGTAGCACCTTGCGCATCGCTACGCGCCGTAGATTGATGACACGTGGCACGGGTTTCACGGAGATGATGACACGTGGCTGTCGGTAAAATTATTGACTTGGCGTCGCGATCCGTAACGGTGTGCACGTCACGACACTGATGTCACCATGACGTAAGTAATGATACGTTTTCAATTTTGAGTGTCGGCAGCATGTGATGATGACACGTGTCCGGCGCACGTTAGCAGATTTGTTGGGATGTTGACACGTGGCAGGCGTATGTTAGCAAGTGCACATGATAGCAAACTTCTCTGATTATGACACGTGTCCGACATATTTTAGCGGTGAATTTTAGCAATGGCACAGTTTAGCAATGACGTATTTTAGAAAACGGCGCATTTTATCAGGAAATTTACATTTTTTTCTTTTTTGTCTGTTTTTCGCTGTTTTGGCCCTGATTTGATTCTAGAGAATCCTGTTATTTTATTTATCTACAAAATATTCACAAAAATCAAGAAACTATACAAAATATTAAGTCAAATGGACGGTAAATATTGATATATTTACCGCTTATCACACCCCCAAACCTAACATTTTGCTAGTCCTCGAGCAAAACAACAAAATAAAATACAATAAACAACTTTAACTTAAACTAAGCCACTTTCGTAGGGATCACGGTTGCGTTTAGCGTATGCAACAAGCCTTTAAACCCCTAGGTGTCCCTAGTGGATGAGTTGTAGTCTCGTGAGGGCTTACAGCAACGATACCCACAAACGTCAATCTAATGTACACAAAAGCAAAAAGACAAGAGAAAAGAGAATAAACAAGTTAGTGACTAAACAAGTGAAACTTCTTATCTAAGTTAATAGTTATTTTCTTTCTTTCTAAATTACCAAATAAGTAAATTCTCCGATTATTTTTACCATTCTCCATATACACAGCCAACAAGGTATTAATCAAATCATTATACCCACAATATTCATAAGTGTAGTTGAAAAGAGAGTAATATTTTTGTCGTAAAGTTATATCAGAATTCACACCTTTTTTAGCAATGGAATTGTTTTTTGATTTTTTTTTTTATTTACAATATCTTCCATCCATATAGCGAACTTTAGGTCAGAGACTCCTAAGCCAGTTGGCTTTAGGGCACCAGGTGTTAAGACACCGTTACAGACTTAATTACTCAGATTTCAAATATATATATATATATATATTTATATATATTTATATAACATCTTCAATCCATGTAACGAGCTTTGGGTCAATGACTCCCAAACCAGTTGGTTTTAGGGCACTAGGTGTGAAAATACCCCTACGGACTAAATTACTCGGATCTCAGATGTATTATTATAAACACAATTTTTTTATTCCATCGATTTTTTAGATGTTCCTTCCAATTAACCTAGAGCACTGAATATTACAAACTTTTTCACTTACAGCTCATGGCCGTATGTTACCATGCATGTTGATAATATCTGTCAACTGAGCATATGGAGATCCAATTTAATCAGTTTTATGGAGAATTCAAAAAATAAATAATTCAAAAAGAAATAAACAAAAATTAATTTGTTACGAAATAAGCTGAGATACGTCTCAGGAGTGGTAATTCCTTTCACAGCTATCTCACACCAATTTCACCTGATTAGTCAAGTTCAAAACACAAAAACAAAAAAAAAATTAATTTTTTCTCTAAAATTTTTTTATTTTTTATTTTTGAATTTTTTTGAAAATATTTGACTAAAAATCAAATAAAAACAACACAATATAAAAAATATACTAGTCAATTGTTCCCCTCCCCCAAACCTAATTAAGACATTTTCCCCAATGTATTAAAAAATAGAAGAAGAGTTTATAAACAGTACCTGGTTAGCTGAAATTCTACATCTAAAAAGAAATTTTAAGGTTATGATCTACATTTAACCGACGCTTCTTACCACGATCATTATCAGACCAGTTAATCTTGGAAAGGATAGGGTCAATTTGTGGTTCAAAGGCTAAGATTCGGTCAATTAAATCATGGGCAGTTCTGGTAGTGAAGAGGATTTCTTTGACAAGTTTTGACACGAACCCATTTCTCCGGGCATCATCAAGAAACACACAAAGAAAATCATAAAATCCATCAGCGTTAAACAGTCCAATCGGTTTCTGGTGTATATTCAGGTTCGCCTAAGATAATACTGTAAAAATTTCCTTCATCGTGCCCAAGCCATCTGGCAAAGCACTAAAAGCATCAACACGGTTAATCATTTCAACCAGTCTTTCAGACATACCTGGTATGATAAGTTCCTCTCCGTTTGATGGTCTTATAAGATTTTCTTCAGCCAAAGGTTTTGGGATGATTCCCATAACTTGACTACCTCTTTCATGTACGGCACTTGAAACGTACCCCATTAGTCCAAGATTGCCACCGCTATATACTAGCTGTATATTCCTTTCAGCTAGGCCTCTACCCAATTCCTGTGCTGCTGCAACGAACTCTGGTTTCGAACCAACACTAATACCGCAAAAGACATAGATATTTACAACTCGTCTTCTTGAAGTTGCCTCCATTTTTTTTATTTATTTATTTCTCAACTCTGGATGTCTTCAAGAGTGCAATGACGAGCTGAATTTATAGAACCTGAAAAAGGGTGAGTAATAATAGCACTAGTACCTGCCAAATGACAATTATTAGCTAAACAGTAAAATATAACGTGAAAGTCAAAAAGTCTGGATCCTGTCGGAGAAAATAAAAGAAAATAATAAAACAAATCACAATTATTAGTTAAATATAAAAAGAAAATAATATTTACAATAAGTAATAGCGTGAATGATGTCTATGCGTCAGGGACAAGCTTCCCATCCAATTTTCTTATAAACTGGCAAACAAGATCTTTTAGAGTCAGATTCTTGAGACTTAAATGTTGTCTTTCTTTTCGGAACTGTGCATATAACATGTTAATTGCATGATGCACATATCCACTGAGATGCGTCTCAAGAGTCAATGATATGTCATCTAAAGACTCCTTACTCGAGCCATCCCTAATGAATTTAATTTTATCGTCACGGTTATCAGACATCATTCCTAAAGAACGATAACGAGTATTATATGTCATTCGTGCATATTTATAGCAAACACCCATTTTTTTAGCTCTTCTCTTTTTAGCATAGATGCTTCTTCCTAAACCAGGCAGATATGAAATAAAAGAGTCAGAGGACTCACCTACCAATCAGACTCGTGCTTCAATAATCCAACGAATGTCAGTAGGAATACCTTTGATCATCAAAAGTCTCATTCGTTCCAAGCGAGCTTTGTAGACTTTCATCAGAGAGTTTTGAGGGAGAGAAGGAAATTACTTGTGAAGATTTGAGAGAACTTCTTCCATCCTGAAATGTGACTTTACCTACATAAATTAAACACACCAAAATAAAACACAACGAATCTTAATATATACAAAAATTGCATGGGTTGCCTCCCTGCTAGCGCTAAGTTTAACTTCGTCAGCTAGACACGACTGCTCAAACGTTAGGCTGGATCTGAAAGTGTGAAACTTTTTTTTGTCGCTCAAATGATTCTCCCCAGTAGTGCTTGACATGCTGGCTATTAACTTTGAATGTATCATTGGTGTTAGGATCAAGTAACTCAACAGCTCCGTATGGTATTACCTGAGTAATAAAAAATGGAATTGACCACCTTGATTTCAGCTTGCCAGGGAAAATTTTCAATCTCGAATTGTATAACAACACCTGCTACCTCGGTTCCAGTTTTCTGCACACTATTTTTCGATCATGCCATTTCTTGGTCTTTTCTTTGTATAGTCTGGCATTCTCATAAGCCTGTAGGTGAAATTCCTCCAATTCGTTGAGTTGGTGGAGTCGTTTCTCTCCTGCTACTTGTGGATAAGGATTTAACTTCTTCAGTGCCCAGTACGCTTTGTGTTCAAGCTCCACTGGTATATGGCACGCTTTCCCATGTTAGGTTTTGTCTAGGTCCCAAGATCAAACAAGCAATGAAATACATGTGTGAATACATCAAAGGAGGTAGCGGAATACTCACATCGATCGGTTGAGACGAATCGGCAACAAACAAAACAAGTTTTGGGCTCTCAAAGTGGCGCCAATCACTGCAGTTCACTGCCCTCCAAATCAGAATTTTGAGCTGCGAAAATGAGCTCCAAGATTGCGTCAAACGAATCCCGACTCATGGGTGAACCTCCCTACCACCTTCGCATATCTCGTAGTGTGCTAGCATTTGCGGTTTTTGCCATAAAAACCCAACTCTTGCCTCCCTCATGCTCACGGTTTTTGTGTGAAACCAGTGAGTGTTTTTGCCCAAATGGGCGTGAGTTGGAAGAGAGAAATGAGAGAGAAGAATGTTGTGTAATTGTTGAGTTGTTAAATGAATTACCAAAAATTGCTTTATATATTTTCCAAAAATTACAAAGCATTTACCATTTAAAATATCAAATAAAATAAATGGTAATGGCTTTCTCAACCACCAACACTATTCCAACAACTTACATCAACTATTCATTGTCACTTTAATAAAGTGATGTAAGTCTTTCAATCAATCAATCACATCAATCAATCACATCACTCAAAGTGACATTTGATTTGACGCTTGATGTGACGAATGATTTGACGCTTGATGTGACTTGCGTTGCCGCACTCGAATTCGAAATACGAATGCGCTCGCAATCACACTCGGGTTTGGGTTCGCTAATTCCTAATTAGCGAATTTTCCGTTGCGTCGTAATTAAATGATTACGCCTAGCGAATTCACTATTCACGTCGCTAACGAATTAATTCTAAATTAATTCGTTTGCCGAATTAAAATCTAATTTTAATTCCGCGTCGAAATCTAATTTCATTTAATATATCGAATATATTAATTTACCGATTAATTCCAAATTAATCATTCTCTCTCTTTAGACGATATTTTATCCTAGATAAAATATCTCCGTAATTAATCCTAGATTAATTTTCTCTCTATTCTATATAATCCCAGATTATTTAAGAGTGCGAGTCATACGTCATCGGTGGATTATTGGGAAGCGACCCATGAGATCCCCGGATAAGTCGGCAGTAAATACGGTCGTCGGAGTATCCGAATCACGTACGTACCAAGTACTACGTTCTACCGATTTACGAGACAAGGCCGACTCCTAGCAAAGCACCAAGTCTACCGAATTCTCCGGTCATATTCATCTAAGAATATTTAAGATCTATATCAAGCGTAGTATACCAAGTATTGTGTATATCGGCCCAGTATCGGATAGTCACGTGCTAGGGCTGGATAAGTGTCTGCCCCGTCCGAAGCACATGTCGGATGTCTGGTAACTATTCTCTATAATCGGATATACATGACCTTGTCATAATATCCCGATGGCCGGCCAGCACTTAAGAGCACTAATACCGTATCCTGCGTGACATCATCTCTACTATGACTGGAGTGATACTTCCGTCTTGACATCACACCCAATACTCTACGATTCTCAATATACCCAGCATTGGCGTACACAGAACCGGTTAGAGTCCTAGACGACCTCAACTAAAGTCTATTGATTGTCGTAAGCATTAGCGGTGCAAGTCTCAGGTTAAGACCAAACACACACTTTATTAATCTGGGATTAATTAGTAGAGAGAGAAAATTAATCTGGGATTAATTATGGAGATATTTTATCTGGGATAAAATATCAATTAAAAGAGAGATAACGATTAATTTGGAATTAATCGATTAAAATAATATATTTGATATATTATAGGAAATTGGATTTCGACGCGGAATTAAAATTAGATTTTAATTGGGCGAACGAGTTAATTTAGAATTAATTCGTTAGCGACGTGAATAGTGATTTCACTAGGCATAATCATTTAATTACATCGCAACGGAAAATTCGTTAATTTTGAATTAGCGAACCCGAGCCCGGGATTGTTTGTGAGCGCATTCGTATTTTGAATTCGAGTGCGGCACGTAAGTCACATCAAGCGTCAAATCATTAGTCACATCAAGCGTCAAATCATTAGTCACTTTGAGTGATGTGACAACTTGTCACTTGATTAATTGAGTGATGTGACTTGATGGAAGTTGATGGTTGAGTGTAATACACTCAAGTGTGATGGCATGATAGAAATTTAATTTATTTTAAATGTTTGGTATTTGTTTTGATTTTTGAAATCAATTAATTGATTTTTTGGAAAATCAAAAGTGGTATTAGATACACTTTTTCAAACAACCATCACACAACTCACTCTCTCTCTTTTTCCTCTCCCTCTCTCTCGCCCATTTGGGCTCAATTTCTTCCCTTCTATTTTAGCTCAAAACCGTGACAGTGAAGGGAGAAACTATGGTGTTTTTGTGGCAAAAACATCAAGAGTTAGCACTCAAAGAGACATTTGAAGGTGATAAGGAAACCCACCAATGTGCATGGAATAATTTCATCACAAAGCTTGGAGCTTTAAGTACATCAATGGTCGATTCTTTGGAGGACAGTAGCAGCTCACTGCCGAGCATGACAGAGGGCAGAAACTTGAATTTTTGTTGTCCACCGCGTCGCTCAACCGATCGATGTAAGTATTCCGCAACTTTCTTCGATGTATTCATACATGTTTTATGCTTTATAATCGATATCGGGATCGTAGAAACTCCAACAAGAATAATGTATATCGGATGGATATTAAAAGAGTGAGGGCAATTTTGAAAATTATTGTAATAAATTTAGAATTTATTAAATTTGACCTGTGTGTCCAGCCTATTATCTTCTTATCTCATTGTATTTCTCTTCTCACCAATTCCCCTCAATGTAAATGAGGTTTCTTTAGAAGTATTATGTAATTGGGTAGAAGTATGAATAGTGCTAGCGGGAGAGAGGAAATGGAGAGATTTGTTCTAGAAACAAAGTTTCTTGTAGATCTCTAAGATCAATTGGATCTCATCCAATTCCTAGATCCGGTAGGTGGACCTCCAAGTCCGAAACATATATACAATATATATGCCAATATATCCAATATATTTTCCTAACCTTTTCCTCTGAATCAACTAAGCCTTGGCTTTGGCACAACAAGCTTAATGATTCCAGTTAAGCGGAACCCATTGACTTTGGAAAGCTTCGTAATCGATGTCGATGGACAAGAAGTGATCTTGACTATGGCCAACAAATCACAACTTGGACAAGACATATGATATGGAACAAAGCCTTCATGATTCAAACACATCCGCGATGCACAAAGGTCTTGACTTTGGCCAACAAACCAGTGCCAATCTTGGATCTTGAGTAAGAATCACTCAATGGAAGGAAAACGCTTAATATTTGTTGAGGGTTTTTCGCGTAAATTGGCAACCAATTTATTATCTTGGATTATGTCTCATCATACACCCTTAAGCATGCATTCTAAAAGCATAATAAGGCGCTAAAATAAATTAATAATGATATGCGGATGGATATCTCACAGATTGTTCCTAGAATAAATCACTCATTTTCCTCTCCCCGGCTTGCATTATTCTTACTTCTACCCAATTACATAATACAATTAAAGAAACCTCATTAACATTGAGGGGAATTAGGTGAGAAGAGAATTACAAAGAATCGAGAGATGAAGCCGGACACGCAGGTCCAATTTAATAAATTCTAAATTTACAACAATTTCCAAAATTGCCCTTTCCCTTCTAATATCCATCTGATATACATTATTCATTCAACACATCCATGTATTCACACAAAGCATGTTATTCAATCAATCTAATCCAATTAATTAATCTTTGAATAAAGTGATCATCCAATGTTCAAACAACGATTTGATTTTCGCGAGTCCAACTCGTTTAAGAATAAGTACTCAAAGTATGAATTCTTGAATTATATCGAACTACAATTTAAATCTAATTTAATTCGTATTCAATACTAATTCTATATTTAATTCCAAATTAAATAATTACACTTTTAATGCGTCTTTACGACTTAGATTCCAAATCTAATCTAAATGGGTCTCATAGCCCAATTAACATCCAATTTCAGTTAATTAAAGTCCAATGGGCTTTCAATTAATTTCTTAAGGCATGGACTTTGGTCAATATGGGTCAAACCCAAATACCAAAGCCCAATAAAGGAATCACCATATTTGCCAAGAAACCAATTTCGGCCCATTAGGCCCAATTAAACATAAAAGGCCCATTTGTTATATTTGGACTTAATGGAATGGTTTAGGCCCAATTTGGATCCAATCCAATTGTCCTAAACCAACTTGGCCCAACCAAACCCATTAGGCCCAAATACAACATTATAAGCCCAATTCTAAATTAAACCCAATTAATCAAATTCTAAAATTCTAAATTTCATAATTTAATTAATTAAAATATATTGCACTAATAATTATCTAAATTAACATTTCCAAGATATCAATTTGATTAATTAATCATGCATATTCATCATCAATACATGTCCAACATTGTTGAAAAAAAAAATCATCTCATTCCATGCTTTGAAGCTCACGGCATTTGTAGGGATTTAATATCCGATTCCGATTTCAATCTGATTGAATCTCAAATCAATATATATCCATGTCTTTCAACTCATCCAATGATCAAAAAACAAAAAATACCATGACTTAGGGTTTATATTGTATTTGGCCATCATACCCAAATTGGGGAAAAATAATCTCAAATCAATATATATCCATGTCTTTCAACTCATCCAATGATCAAAAGACATGGATGGCTTCTAGCAAAGAACCGTGCCTACCCAATTCTCCAGAAATATTCTTAAAGGAATATATAATCTATGTCAGGCATAATATACGTAGTATTGCATATTACGATCTAGTATCGGATGTCACATGCAAGGCCTGGGGATGGAATAGTGTCTGCCCGTACGAAGCATATATCAGATCACAAGCAACTAGTCTCTTTAATCGGATAATCATGGCCATGTCATATTATCCCGATGGTTGCAACCCATTAGAGTACCAGTTCTGTATCCATGCGTGATCATCATCTCCATATGACTGAAGTGATACTTCCATATTGACATCACACCCAATACACCACGATTCTCAATAAACCCAGAAGAGGCGTACACAGAACCTGTTAAAGTCCTGGACGACCAAAACCAAAGCGTATTGATTATCGCAAGTCTCAGGTTAAGACCAAATACACCTACCCTGATGTGGATTCTCATAGACACATAGTCATACTACTAATGGGATTCTGCGGGGTCTATCCAGAGCGAAGCTGTTTCCGTACCATCGGTAAACACAACCTCCTATCACACTTGCATAAGTATCCAATACTTAAATATGTGAGAACTATGTCGTTACGCTTCCATAACACGCACAAGTTCAATACTAGTCTATTCCGCATTATCAATGTCCAGTCTCGATAATACTACGACTAGGGATATTTAATGATTAAACCTTTATGGATTGATATTGTCTCATATCTAATAATCTGGAACTAATCATAAGGACTTTTATCATTTATATATTTAAGTAATCAAATTACAAAATGATAAAATGCAATTTCCATTGTCACATAGTTAATTTGTACAAAAAAAAACCCCAATGTCTTTTACAAATAGTGACGCTATGGGTCATAATTGTCCAACAAGGTGATGGTCACTGGATTTATGTAAAGAACATCCTTGAGTATCTTGGACGAACTAAGGATGCTTTCTGGTAATATGGGGAAAGGAGAACTTGAGGTGACTAGGTTCACCGCTGCAAGTTTCCAAACCGACAAAGATGACTTTAAGTCGCAATAAGGGTACATATTTAGTTTGAATAATGGAACAGTGAGCTGGAAATCTTCCAAGCAAGATACTGTTGCCGAATAAATAACAAAAACGGAATATTACTGCAACTGAGGCAGCAAAAGAAGCAATTTGGATCTATATAATCCTAATTGGATTAGGTATAGTTCTGTTAGCAGTTGAGCTATGCTACAGCACAGGCTAAGGAACCGCAGTCTCATCAATGAAACAAGTATATACTTCGACTATTTCATCTGATTCGTCAGATCATACATCGTGGTGATGTGATGATCGAATAAAATGCATCAGATGATAACATTGCAAATCTGCTTACGAAAACTGTTTCTCAGTAGAAGTTTGAGCGACTCGTATATAGTTCAGGTGTAGGACACTTTAGTGATTGGCTATAGGCCAAGTGGGAGATTGTTGGACAATTATGACCCATAGCATCACTATTTGTACAGAACATGGTGTTGTTGTACAAATTAACTATATGACAAAGGAAATTGCTCTTTTATCATTTGTAATTGGATTACCGGGATATATAAATGATAAAAGTCCATATGATTAGTACCGGATTAATAAGATATGAGATAGTATTAGTCCACGTAAGCTTTAATCATTAAATATCCCTAGTCATAGTACTATCGAGACTGGACATCGATAATGCGGAATAGGCTAGTATTACACTTGTGCCTGTTATGGAAGCGTAACGGTATAGTTCTCATATATTTGGGTATTGGATACTAATGCAAGTGTAATATGAGGTTCTATTTACTGATGGTACGGAAACAGCTTTGCTCTGGATAGACCTCTCAGAATCTCATTGGTAGTATGACTATGTGTCTATGGGAATCTGAATCAGAGTAGGTGTATTTGGTCTTAACCTGAGACTTGCATCGCTAATACTTACGACAATCAGTATACTTCGGTTTTGGTCATCCAGGGCTTTAACAGGTTCTGTGTACGCCTCTTCTGGGTATACTGAGAATCGTAGTGTATTGGGTGTGATGTCAAGATGGAAGTATCACTTCAGTCATATGGAGATGATGATCACGTAGGATACGGAACTAATACTCTTAAGTACTGCAGTCATCGAGATATTATGACTAGGTCATGATTATCCAATTATAGAGACTAGTTACCAGATATCCGATATATGCTTCGTACGGGGCAGACACAATTCCAGCCCTGGGCCTAGCATGTGATATTGATACTGGATCGTAATACGCAATACTACGTATACTACGCCTGACAAAGATTATATATTCATTTAAAGAATATTTCTGGAGAATTGGGTAGGCATGGTGCTTTGCTAGAAGCCAACCATGTATTGTAAATCGGTAAGAACGTGGTACTAGGTATGCACGTATTCAGATAGTCCGATGACCGTATTTACTGCCAACATATCTAGAGATCTCTTAGGTCGCTTCCCAAAGATTCACCGATGATATGACTCGAACAGAATTAATCTAGGATTAATTATGAGAGAGAAAATCAATCTGGGATTAATTACGGCAATAATTAATCTGGGATTAAATACGGCAAGAATTAATTTGGGATTAATTGCGTCAAGAATTAATCTGGGATTAATTCCACTAGAAGAGAGAACGCAATTAATTTGGAATTAATCGGTAAAGTAAATTTAATAATTAAATTGGATTTTACTATTTAATTTATTTAATTAGGCTAAAATAATATATTAGATATATTACTAGAAATTGGATCTCAAAGCGGAATTAAAATTGGATTTTAATTCAAGCGAACGAATTAATTTGGAATTAATTCGTAAGCGACTTTCGTAATAATTCTGTGAGGCATAATTATTTAATTAAATTAGATTTAATTATGTCGCAACGGTAAATTCATTTAGTTCGGAATTAAACGAACCCGGGCCCAAGTGAAGTTGTGTGTTGGACTGCCAGACTTAAATTTTAAATTTAAAGTGGGGCTACCAACTTACATCAAATATCTACACAAGTGATGGAAGTTATTATTTGGTTGAGAAAATATTAGATTTCTTTTTTCTATACTCAAAACCAATTCAACACACCAACTATATATTTAAAAAGCAAGTCAACTTTGGAAGTTACACTTACTATTCACTCTCTCCTCCAATTTCCTCTCTTTGCCATGAGCTCCTCTCTCCCTCCATGGATTTTTGTTGCAAAAATTCAAGCAAGCTAGCACTTAAGGAGACAAATGAGGTGATAAGGAAACCAATCCATGAGTTTGGAATTCAATTTGAAGGCTTGGAGCTTCTACACATCCATGAAAGTTTTGTATTTTCCCTACCAAATATTGTGAGTATTTCTGCAACTCCTCTTGTTTATTCACACACGAATCACTCTTAGACGATCTTGTGATGTTCTAGGAACACTTACAAACAGGACATCCCCTCCTAGCTTCGGATGGCAAATACACGGCCAAATGTACCATCACATCAAAAAAATGCGTGGCAATATTCGCTTTAGCTTGCTTATGATGATCATGATTCCTTGCTCAAGTTCTTCAATGACATATGTGCTTAATTTCATTTGACATAATTTTTTAAAAAAGCCACATAGATCAAGTACGATGTCACATATATTTGATGGAAGATAAGATCGAATGTCAATGGGAAGGAGAATCTCAAGAAGTACCTGACAGTCGTGACTATTTAACCCAGTTATCGTGTCATCATGACCCAACATCCAATATTTGATGCATAATCATTAGGTAATTTCATCATTTTTAGCCAATCTCAAAATGATTTTCTCTCTGATTGAGTTAGCACGTAATTAGCATGTGGCTTTATAAGACCTTGAGGAGTGGCACTTAAGTGCAATTCACTGTGAATTCTAAAAATTTATAGGTCCAATCTAGCATTTTCAGTGTCTTTCTTCTTACTCGGAATGTTCAATGGTTTGCCCACCAAACTCTCACATATATTTTTTCTATATGTATTACATCCAAATTATGTCGTAAACTCAGACTCCCCCAATAATCTAACTCAAAAAAAATACTCATTCCCGTCCAATTCAACTCTTCATATTATCGTTTTTGATTTTTATCTCTATTATTAGGATGTTTCTCTGGTGTGGTGTATTTGAGACGTTGATATTGGCTAAGTATGTCAAATTCAGACAATCCACTCGGCATACACTGAGGTTCTGGTTGACCGTTGAATAATTTGCTTCTCCGCCAAGGATGACTCAACTCAATAAATCGCAGGTGCTTTGTGTATCCTATTTTATTCCATAACCGCTGTGAAGGTGTTTCATCCACACAAACTAGACATGCCATGTAACCATTAATGCTCCATCTAGATAATGAACCATAAGTTGGAAAGTCATTAATGGTTCATAATAATGTGGCATGCATCTGAAAATACTGGGGAGAAGCCACATCATAGGTATGCACACCGACATTCCATAATGTTCATAACTCCTCGAATAATGGTCTCAGGTAAATATTCATATCTTTACCAGGGGAACGTGGATTAGGGATAATCAATGACATAAACATGAACAGATCCTTTATACATTTCCATTGAGGTAAGTTATATTGTTTAATAATTATGGGCCATATATTGTAAGAATTGTACATATTTCCATACAGGTTAAAACCATCATAGACGAAGTCTAACCTGACATTATGGGGTCCTTGGTGAAACATGGGCACATATCATCAAATTCCTTCCACTCGGTTCCATCTGTAGGATGTCTAAGTATGCCCTCTGCACCGACCCTCTTTTCGTGATGCCACCTCATGTCAAACGTTGTGTGTCGTGACATGAACAACCTCTGTAGTCTGGGCATTTTGGGAAATACTATAATATCTTTTGAGGCACTTTCTTCCCAAGACTATGGATTTTGTATCGATTTTCTCCACATATCAAATAATATTCAAATTATTCATACTCGGCATGGAATAATACACAGTCATACTTACAAGCATCAATGGATTCATATCTCATTCCCAGATCATGCAATATTTTATTTGCCTCGTAATACGACTTAGGCAATTCAATGCCAACTGGTAACATTTGGCCAAGTAAGTCTAGCATCATATCAAAAATTTTGTTGGTCATTTTATTCATCACTTTAACGTGTAATAGTTTTACAATGAAATTCAGAATCGACATCCCATCACCTTCAAATGTTATTTTTTGCGCCTCTTCAAGTAGTTAATTAAACAAATTTTAATCATTTCCATCTAACACTGGTATGTCACTACCAACACTATGACCGACTTATGGACCTTGAAAGCTGCGCAAAACATCGGTTATCTTCTCGTTTGCAGGTCGATTGTAACTACTACTCATTTCACCGGAATCAATAAACCGTGATTCACAATTATACTACTCACCATGATAAATCCACGTACGGTAAGTTGGTGATATTCCCAGCATGTATAAATGATTGAAAACTTTATCTAACCGTTTCCTTTTCTTATTCAAATAATTTATACATGGACACCAAACACGACCTTCTACATCAACGTGTTGCTTTGCCGATTCCATAAACTTTAATACGGTATTCAGTACTCAATCTATCCACCGAACTCATCCAATTTCTATCCATTTAAACCAAATATCTACATATAAAAATATGATTATTAGATATTATATTAAATTCATCAACATCACTATTTATTTATTTAAGCATACACATAATTAATTGATTAATTACGAAACAAACTAATCTTACATATATGCATCATAATCAACTAACAACAAATTAATTAACTAATACAATGTATAAATAAAGAATTTTTTTTTGAATCGTTAGAAACCTCATTGCCAAACTGTTGGTTTCTATTAAGGTCCCAAGATCAATAATAAGCATGAAATATATGCGAATACAAATCGAAGAAGTTGCGGAATACTCCCATCGATCGGTTGAGCGACGTTTTGACGAACAAAATCTGATTTTCTTCTCTTGGACTGGTCACGGCAGTTCACAGCAGCAGTCCAGTGGTTTGGCTCGGTTTTGGTCCTTCGTCAAGCTCCAAGCTTCGTCGAACGATTCTCGACTCATGGGTGGACTTCTCTATCACCTTCGCATGTCTCTCGGAGTGCTAGCTCTTGTGATTTTTGCCACAAAAACCACACACTCTTGCTCCCCAACTCACGGTTTTGATAGAAACCAGTGAGCATTTTGCCCCTCCATGGGCGTGAAGAAGAAAGAGATGAAGTGAGAGAGAGATTAATTTGGTTGATGGCTAAAGTGTGTCTTATACACTCATGTGAATTTCAAATTCATTTCACCTGAATTTGGCGTTCAAAAATTCAAATAATTAAAGCCCATCAACTCACATCACTCATGAATAGTGACTTGCGTCAATCACTCAAAGTGAAAGACATCTATCACTTTATTGACGAATGATGTGACGCTAGATGCGACTAGCGATTTGACGCTTGATTTGACTTGCGTGCCACACTCGAATTCGAAATGCGAATGCGCTCGCAAATAATCCCGGGCTCGGGTTCGCTAATTCCAAATTAACGAATTTTCCGTTGTGACGTAATTAAATCTAATTTAATTAAATAATCATGCCAAGCATAATTACTATTCACGTCGCTAACGAATTAATTCTAAATTAATTCGTTCGCCCGAATTAAAATCTAATTTTAATTCCGCGTCGAAATCCAATTTTGTTTAATATATCAAATATATTAATTTCTCGATTAATTCCAAATTAACTGTTATCTCTCTTTTAATGATATTTTATCCTAGATAAAATATCTCCGCAATTAATCCCAGATTAATTTTCTCTCTCTTCTAATTAATCCCAGATTAATTTAGAGTGCGAGTCATACGTCATCGGTGAATCTTTGGGAAGCGACCCATGAGATCCCCGGATATGTTCGCAGTAAATTCGATCGTCGGACTATCCGAACACGTAAGTACCTCGTACTACGTTTATACCGATTTACAAGACAAGGTTGGCTTCTAGCAAAGCGCCATGCCTACCCAATTCTCCGGAAACATCCTTACAGCAAAAAAGGATCTATATCAGGCGTAGTATACGTAGTATTGCGTATTTCTGTCCAGTATCATATGATCACGTGCTAGGCCTGGGGCTAGAATTGTGTCTGCCCCATACGAAGCACATGTCGGATGTCTAGTAACTAGTCTCTATAATCGGATAAACATGACCTTGTAATTTTATCCTGATGACTGCATTACTTAAAAGTACTAGTACCGTATCCTACGTGACCATCATCTCCATATGACTGGAGTGAAACTTCTTTCTTGACATCACACCCAACACACTACGATTCTTAATATACCCAACATTGGCGTACACAGAACCTGTTAAAGCCATGGACGACCGCAACCAAAGTATATTGATTGTCGCAAGTATTAGCGGTGCAAGTCTCAGGTTAAGACCAAATACACCTACCCTGATTTCGGACTTCCATAGACACATAGTCATACTACCAATGGAATTTCGAGGGGTTCTATCCAGAGCGAAGCTGTTTCCCGTACCATCGGTAATACACAACCTCCTATTACACTTGCATGAGTATCATATACCCAAATATATGAGAACTATGTCGTTGTGCCCTCACAATGTGCACAAGTGTAATACTAGTCTTTTACGTATTTATCGATGTCCAATCTCGATAATACTCTGACTAGGGATATTTAATGATTTATCCTTCGTGGACTGATACTGTCTCATATCATTCTCCGTCCAGGAACAAATCATAGGGACCTCCTATCATTTATACATCTAGGTGATCTAATCACAAATGATAAGAGTGCAATCTCCTTTTTCACATAGTTAATTTGTACAACAACACCATGATCTGTACAAATAGTGACGCTATGGGTCATAATTGTCCAACAATCTCCCACTTGGCCTATAGCCAGTCACTCGAGTGCTTGACACCCGAACTATGTACGGTTGGCTCAAACTGCTGAGAAAAGACTTTCGTCAGCGGATTTTCATGATTATCATCTCATGCGATTTATTCGATCATCACATCGCCACGATGTATGATCCGAACGAATCAGATGAAGAGTCGAAGTATTTATCTGGTTCGTTGATGAGACCATTAATTCTTTAGCCTGTGCTGACGCCTAGCTCAGCTGCTAACAGAACTATATCTAATCTAATTAGATTATTATTGACCCAGAAGGCTTCTATTGTCGCCTCAGCCGCAACAATAACCCGTATTTATTGTTTATACGGTAACAGTATCTTGTTTGGAAGCTTTTCAGCTCACTGTACCATTATTCAAACTGTATAGTACCGTTTGTGACTTATAGTCGTTGTATCGGTTTAGGAAACTTACAGTAGTGATCCCAGTCACTTCAAGTTCTCCATCTCTATAGTTTAAGACAACATCTTTAGTTCTCTAAGATACTAACGGATGTTCTTAACATCAATCCAGTGACTATCACTCGGATTGGCCTGTTTGTGAATCCATATGCTCAAAGCGTATGAGACACCAGGTCGTGTACATTTTCAATGTACGAGTTCTCAGAGAGTTTTCCCGAAAGCCAAGCTTTCACCGATTGTTTTATGGGAATATCATTTCCAAGAAATGACGTATTATCATTATTTTATAGGACATTATTGTCAGTGCGCTCCCACTAACCCTCTTATATACACAAGAATCATTTCGTTTTGAATTAAATCATAAACCATTATGATCACATCAAAACGAAAATTCCAAGAACTTAATGTTTGCTTCAATCCAAACATGGATCGAATAACCTGCAAAACTTGTTTGCTAGTTTTGGTACGACAAAATCGACATGATGTTATAAACATCCTCCAAAAGGTTTCCTTTTCAGGAAAGTGATTTTCCCGTAAAGCTGTCATATTTCATAAATGAAACACGCAATTTTAGAAAATATTATCCAAATGGATTTACCGTGGCAATAGGTAAAACGTTGAATCGTAATTAACACAATGTTGATAACGATACCTTTCTGCTACAAGCCTAGCTTAGTACGTTGGTATGTTGCCATCCATGTATGTCTTCCTTGAAGACTTATACAGTACCAATAGGCATAATGCCTTGCGGTACATCAACTAGTTTCCAAACTTGTTGATATACATGGAATCCATTTTTGGATCATATGGCACTTTGCCATAGTAGGGAGTCGATACCTTGTATCACTTCCTCATACGTAGTCAGTTGGTATACCTAAATAAGATAGACATCTTTATAAGGTGAGATCAGAAACCCATACCCCAGGTTGTTTTCTGACTCTCTCCGACATACGCGGTTCTTGTGTATTCGAAGATTAATGGTAATAGTTTCATCCTTGATGAGCTATTTGTGTTCCATTAAGGATCGGTGCCTTGGACAATATTACTCTGATTTTCATCGAGTTTTACTATCCTCCCACTTACCACTGCATATCGGTATTCCTCTTAGGAAAATCGCATGGTGAGCAACAATCTAATTGTTCTATAGTGAGATGTATAAGTACAATACTTATGGTATCCCTAGGATAACCTACAATTGGCACTTATCCAATTTGGGTTCTAGTTTGGTATCATCCAAACATATGCCTAGCATACCCAAATTATCAGGAATGAGAAACCCGGTTTCTTTCCCGTTCATATCTAATATGAAATCTGTCTAACAGATTTTTATGGAACCTTATTCAAAAAAGTTCTTGCACTGTTAATGTTTATCCGTTGAAGGAAATGGTAGCTCAGAGCGACTCATGATTAACCTTATCATGTCTAATAAAATTTGATTAGTTAGTTCGGACACACCGTCAAATTGACGTGTTCCGGGAGGAGTCCTCATTTGAAAGAATACTTTACTCTTTCAAGTATATTAGAAACTTATTGCTTAAGTATTTTCCATTACGGTCTTACCGTGACGGTTTAATACTTTATCCGATCTGTTTGTCTATTTCGTGTCGAAACTTTAAAAGTTTCCGATTTGTGTTCTTCAAAAGAAACACATAATCATAACGCGATGCCACATCCGTTGAAGGTCACGAAATATTCATATCCACCTCTAGCCTAGCTAGACATGGGCCCACTTGCTTCACTATGAACTAGGGCTAACAGATTTGTGGGATTTGCACTTTTACCAAGTAAATAGTGTTTTAGGCACATTGCCCAATAAATTAGATTCGTAGACTTTATTTGAATGGAATCAAAACAGTCCTAGTACCCACTTTTCAAAAGTGCGGATATACGAGTCTTGTTTAATTGTGTCCTAGACAACAATGCCACAATTAGTTTCATCTGATCAAATTAGTTTGAGCTATTTGTTTGTCATATTATATATTCGAGATTTATTTATATTCAAAATGTTAATGTTGTTATTCACATCTAATGTGTTTATCTCAATATCATCTTTATATAATAAAACATTTTAGTGTTCTAGAATATAAAGGTTCACCCGCAGCGGGTTAAACACTGATATAGAGATAATGTATCTAGTCAAACTAGTTACATTATAACAGTTTCCCAATTTAGGTACATACCCGAGGGTAGTTCCTAAACTTAGGTATCTACGGTTAAAATAACGACTTTCGTCCCGTTTCCAATTCGCAGATAAATCTCTATGGAAGTCAGTATCCTGTTCAAAATAGATTCTGAACATCAATATATATTTATGTATCACACTAAGTATCTAAAATCCAATTTTAATACTAGTAGTGAACATAATCTTGACAAACATATTTGAAGTTAGAGCCTTGCCCTATCTTCAATTCCTTC
Source organism: Zanthoxylum bungeanum (assembly GCA_019454045.1). Classification (NCBI taxonomy): domain Eukaryota; kingdom Viridiplantae; phylum Streptophyta; class Magnoliopsida; order Sapindales; family Rutaceae; genus Zanthoxylum; species Zanthoxylum bungeanum. Next base: position 134,755 of record SKCR01050689.1, read on the forward strand.
ATGTCTGCCTTGTCCAAACGGCAGTCACGCTTCCGCGATCCCGTTTGCTACAATTAGGCAGACATTTTGGGATATTTCCTTTTATCTTCCCAGAAGATTATAATGATTTTTGCCTTTGCCTTTTTCAACATTCCAGAAGCCTTTGGCCAAGCCTGGGACTTTTAGAATATCGAAGTAAGGTGCGCCTTGCGCTACTTGCCTAATTGCAAACTTGGACTTTGTCTCCTTGAGAATAGTCATTAACTCTCCAAGAGTTATTTATTGCAATTTAGTACTTCTAAAATCTAAGTATAGATTTATGAAGATCCTTCAATTTCAGTATCATACTTTAAGGATCTAATCCTTAGTTCTGATTCAGAAATTAAGGAGTCTACTGCGACAAGCTTAATGGATTAAGCACTAAAGTTATCATTACATAAATCTTCCAAATATTATGCTCTACTATTTGCTTAACTCCGGGCTTAGGCCTAATACGTTATTTTATCAAATAAAGTAACTTATTAGTTTTTTCCAGGACCATCCTGAAATTTTTTCCCATTTGAAAATTAAACCATTTAAATACATTTTCCCTAGGATTATGTTTTAAATGTCAATCTTTCAATTACATCTTGATTCTAATAGTCCAACTATTTAATCAACGATTTAGGTACTATTTATTATAATGATTACAATAGTCCAACTATTTAATCAATTATAATTTAATAGATTAAAATCGATTATATTGATTACTATAATCCAATTATAAAATCAACTATAAATGAATAGTTTGAATACAGTCCAACTGTTTATTAAAACAACATTTAAATATTAGTCCAACTAACATTTAATTTATTTGACGAATGATATTTGAATGAGCGCGTATGGCAAATAATTAAACGAATATTGCAAATTCAATTCTTGCCTCCCACTATTTTTCGGCGAGCCTCTAACCCTCTGTCGAGTACTCAGGAAACCGCGTTTCCTAGTTGGCTAGGATCCCGTTAAATATCACACAATCTTGACTTTGGCCAACAAATTGTATGATAATTAACTAGGTAGATCTCTAAGATCGATTGGATCCAATCCAATTCCTAGATCCGGTAGGGGGACATCCAAGTCCGAAACATATATCTTATATATGCCAATACATCCAATGTATTGCCTAACCTTTTTCCTTTGAATCAACTAAGCCTTGGCTTTGGCACAATAAACTTAGTGATCCCAGTTAAGCGCGACCCATTGACCATGGAAAGCTTCGTAATCAATGTCGATGGACAAGAAGTGGTCTTGACTTTGGCCAACAAACCACAACTTGGACAAGACACCAATATGGAACAAAGCTCTCGTGATTCAAACACATCCTCGACGGACAAAGGCCTTGACTTTGGCCAACAAGCCAATGCCAGTCTCGGATCTTGAGTGAGAATCACTCAATGGAAGGAAAAACGCTTAATATTTTGCGAGGGTTTTTCGAGTGCAAATTGACAACCAATTTATTATCTTTGTTAAGGTCTCATCATCATACACCCTTAAACATGCATTCTAAACACATAATAAAGCGCGTATAATAAAATAATAATGATATGCGGATGGATACTTTACACATTGATCCTAGATCAAATCTCTCCTTTCTCTCTCCCGCTAGCACAAGTATTTACTTCTACCCGTTACACTACACTTCTAAAGAAACCTCATTTACATTGAGGGGAATAGGTGAGAAGAGAATACAAAGAATTGAGAGGTAATAAGGTTGGACACGCAGGTCCAATTAATAAATCAAATTATTACAATTTCCAAAATTGCCCCACCCATCTAATATCCATCCGATATACATTATTCATGCATCGCAACCATATATTCACACAAGCATGTTATCAACCAATCTAATCAAATTAATTAATCTGATAATTAGTGACCATCCAATGTTCAAACAATGATTTGATTTTGCTCGAGTCAAACTCGTTTTGCGAATAAGTACTCAAAGTACGAATTCTCGAATTAAATTAAACTACATCATTAGATCCAATTTAATATGCATTCAATTCTAATTCGCTATTTAATTCCAAATTAAATATTACACTTTATTAATAAACCTTTTACGACTTAAATTCAAAATTTAATCGTAACGGGTCTCAAAGCCCGATTAACGTCCAACGTCAATTTAATTAAGTCCAATGGGCTTTTAATTAATTTCTTAAGGCGTGGACTTTTGGTCAACTCGGGTCAAACCGAATAACCAAAATCCAATTCGGGAGTTACCCTCAAAGCCTAGAAATCAATCTTGGCCCATTAGGCCCAATTAAACTTTAAAGGCCCATTAAGTCGCATTTGGGCTTTATGGAGGCGGTTTTGGGCCAATTGGATCCAACCAATTTTGCCTAAACCAACTTTGTACAACAAAGCCCAACAAGCCCAATTACAACACTTAAGCCCAATTTCCAACAAATAGGCCCAAAATAATTAAATCAAAAAAATTTCAAATTCCCAATTTAATTACCAAAGTGTATAACATGATTAATTACCCAAATTAACATTTCTAAAACATCAATATACACAATTAATCATGCTCATTTTCATCATCACATGTCCAACACATTTTGATTAAAATCAAACCCAATTTTACATGCTCAAAGTCTCGGCAATGGTGGGAAATTTATATCCGATTTGGTTTCAATCCAATTAAATCCACAATCGACATAAATCAACATTCCCGAATGATTTCCAATTCATCCAATGAACAAAAAATCAAAAATTCCAAGACAATAAGGGCTAGTTGTATTCGGCCAACACCAAATATTTGGGGAAAAATGTTCCAAATAATTTTTATTCAAATTGATCCAATCAATCTTAAATTAAAACACATTTAAGCATATTCATTCATCCAATTTCACAAAATCATGCTCAAAATGATTTTACCAAAATTTTAAGCCGTAAACTTTTTCATGCTCAAACCTTGCTCTAGATGCCATTGTTGGTTTCTATTAAGGTCCCAAGATCAATAATAAGCATGAAATATGTGCGAATACAAATCGAAGAAGTTGCAGAATACTCACATCGATTGGTTGAGCGACGCTTTGACGAACAAAATCTGATTTTCTTCTCTTGGACTGGTCACGTCAGTTCACAGCAGCAGTCCACAGGTTTGGCTCGGTTTTGGTCCTTCGTCAAGATCCAAGCTTCGTCGAACGATTCTCGGCTCATGGGTGGACTTCCCTATCACCTTCGCATGTCTCTCGGAGTGCTAGCTCTTGTGATTTTTGCCACAAAAACCACACACTTTTGCTCCCCAACTCACGGTTTTGACAGAAACCAGTGAGCATTTTGCCCCTCCATGGGCGTGAAGAAGAAGAGATGAAGTGAGAGAGAGATTAATTTGGTTGATGGCTAAAGTGTGTCTTATACACTCATGTCAATTTCAAATTCATTTCACTTGAAGTTGGCTTTCTAAAAGTCAAATAATTAAAGCCCATCAACCTCCATCAACTCACATCACTCATGAATAGTGACTTGCGTCAATCACTCAAAGTGAAAGACATCTATCACTTGATTGACGAATGATGTGACGCTAGATGCGACTAGTGATTTGACGCTTGATTTGACTTGCGTGCCGCACTCGAATTCGAAATGCGAATGCGCTCGCAAATAATTCCGGGCTCTGGTTCGCTAATTCCAAATTAACGAATTTTTTGTTGCGACGTAATTAAATCTAATTTAATTAAATAATCATGCCAAGCATAATTACTATTCACGTCGCTAACGAATTAATTCTAAATTAATTCGTTCGCCCGAATTAAAATCTAATTTTAATTCCGCGTCGAAATCCAATTTCGTTTAATATATCAAATATATTAATTTCTCGATTAATTCCAAATTAACTGTTATCTCTCTTTTAATGATATTTTATCCTAGATAAAATATCTCCGCAATTAATCCCAGATTAATTTTCTCTCTCTTCTAATTAATCCCAGATTAATTTAGAGTGCGAGTCATACGTCATCGGTGAATCTTTTGGAACGACCCATGAGATCTCCAGATATGTTGGCAGTAAATTCGGTCGTCGAACTATCCGAACACGTAAGTACCTCGTACTACGTTTATACCGATTTACAAGACAAGGTTGGCTTCTAGCAAAGCGTCATGCCTACCCAATTCTCCGGAAACATCCTTACAGGAATAAAGGATCTATATCAGGAGTATTATACGTAGTATTGCGTATTTCTGTCCAGTATTGGATGATCACGTGCTAGGCCTGGGGCTAGAATTGTGTCTGCCCCGTACGAAGCACATGTCGGATGTCTGGTAACTAGTCTCTATAATCGGATAAATATGACCTTGTCATTTTATCCCGATAACTGCAATACTTAAGAGTACTAGTACCGTATCCTACATGACCATCATCTCCATATGACTGGAGTGACACTTTCGTCTTGACATCACACCCAACACAATACGATTCTCAATATACCCAGCATTGGCGTACACAGAACCTGTTAAAGCCCTGGACGACCGCAACCAAAGTATATTGATTGTCGCAAGTATTAGCGGTGCAAGTCTCATGTTAAGACCAAATACACCTACCCTGATTTCGGACTTCCATAGACACATAGTCATACTACCAATGGAATTCTGAGGGGTTCTATCCAGAGCGAAGCTGTTTCCCGTACCATCGGTAAAACACAACCTCCTATTACACTTGCATGAATATCATATACCCAAATATATGAGAACTATGTCGTTGTGCCCTCACAACGTGCACAAGTGTAATACTAGTCTTTTACGTATTTATCGATGTCCAATCTCGATAATACTCTGACTAGGGATATTTAATGATTTATCCTTCGTGGACTGATACTGTCTCATATCATTCTCCATCCAGGAACAAATCATAGGGACCTCCTATCATTTATACATCTAGGTGATCTAATCACAAATGATAAGAGTGCAATCTCCTTTGTCACATAGTTAATTTGTACAACAACACCATGATCTGTACAAATAGTGACGCTATGGGTCATAATTGTCCAACACAAACCACCCCTTTTGGGCTTAAGCGGAGCAGGTAAAATCCTCAGTTTTCCCAGGTTCTTACAAGAAACGCACTCCCTAAATTCGAACCCAGGACATTAAGGTGAGATCCTGAGTCCTACGTCACTAAGTCACGCCCTTTGCGGACTTGTATAAATAAAGATAATTATAAAAAAAAAAATTACTAATTTTTTAATAATAAAGATATGAAAATATAATTATTAGACATTATATTTATTTTTATAATTATTAGACATTGTAAAAAATTATATCTTTACTTTTATATAATAAAATTATAAAATTATAATTATTTAACATTATATTAAACTCATCAACATCATCTATTAATTAATTAATTAATCTCTTAATTAATTTAAACATGCACATAATTAATTAATTAAAAAATAAATTAATCACTCTCACATATATGCATCATAATCAACTAACAACAAATTAACTAATTAACACGATATATATAATAAAGATAATTACAAAAAAAAAATAGAACCCTAATTTTTTAGAGAGATTAAACTTAAATTAAGTTAGAGTGATTCAAATATAAAGAAGAAAAAAAAAGTTATGATTTAATAAAAGAGTGAATAAAAGTTACCTTGTGAAAAAATAGAGTTTTGTTTGATGATTTATAGGAAAATTTTGAGAAAGAGTTGTAGAGAAGAGTAGAGGAGAAAGAAGAATGGGACTGTGGATGCTAAAAGTAACATTTCTTGCAGTGATTGAACAAAGTTGGCGCCACTTTGATGACTTTTACTTCACGATTACTGTGCAATTTTGGGGCGCCACTGCTGATGAATTTAGCCACTATTCTGAATGTTAACGAACTCCGAACAATGATGGATAAGTGGCTAAGTACTTATGCTGAAGGACTGAGAATGGCTGCTGCGACGCGGCTTACTTCTGGGCAAGAGTGGGGCTGCGTTGGTGAAGTTCCATGGCAACCACAACGTATTATTGGAGCTGAGATCGTGTTGTTGTTTCAATATCACAGATCCTAACGTCTTCGTGTAGACATAAACTACCACTTAACTATTAAATATTGTTTGAAAATTTAACTTAAGTTCACATTTTATAACATGCGAACATTAGATCTAATATTGTTTCATATATGTTTGCCATTGAGATTCATTATTGGATAAGCCATGATAAAGTATGGGATTTAATTAGCGAGAATGCTTTCTAGATCTCTAAAATATCCATTAAATTCATAATTTACTTATAAGTCTCGCTATTCTAACAATAATAGTAAATAATGTAATAACAATCTTTTATTATTAGAATATCATAGATTTAATAGGTAATTGTGAAAAAAGTGAAGACCTAATGAGTAATTATAGAAAAAAATTAGGGAACTCGGAATTTTCCTAGTTAACTATTGTTGTAGGCTTGTAGCACATGAAAATATATGCAAATGATAATGGGAAATCTTGGCCTTTACTTTTACTTTGTCATAAACTCATAGGTAAATGGATGAAATGAGTAGGGTATAATATGAGGATACCAATATTTATACATGTCTTGTTCAATCAATAAATACGAAAACTATCCATTTACCGCCCCTAATACACCGGGCCCCCATGTTGGTCTCCGTTTACACGGGAATTTTACCTCTATTTGAATGAGAATACTAATATTCATACTCAACCTGTCCAACCAATTAGTATAGAAAATTATGTTTTAAAACGTCTCTAATATAACGGACTCTCATTCCCACAATGATTTTTACTATCCCTACTCATAGCCCGTCAACATTGAAATGGTTGTGGTATACCTCAATTTTCACAAAACACGAAAATAAAAGTTTGTAAATCTTGCAATTATACATTGACCCATTTCACAGTTGAAGATTGAACCCCCATATGCTAAAGCATATTTATTTGGTAAAAATTTCTTTAATTAACGTGCAGAAATTGAATGTGGCTTACACATATTTACATTATAAACTTATTTGCGGACAGTTGCAACAAAGTGGCTGTAGTTTAGTGGTGAGAATTCCACGTTGTGGCCGTGGAGACCTGGGCTTGAATCGCAGCAGACTCGTATTAGATGGTGTATTAAATTGAGATTTTAAAAGATTATTTATGAATAAATAAGTTCAGTGAATTTTAAAAGACTGTTTAAAAATTTAATGACTTTCAAGATTTTATTATTATTTTTTTAATCATGATTTTTTACTTATTGGATTTTAAAAGATTTATATCATAAGAATTTATAAAATTTGAAATGACCACATATAGATTTTTTTTTTTACTTTTATGATGCTAACCAACCAACTTTTAATTGGATTATGAGCAATGTCTATCTAATTCAATGACATTCTTTTCATGGGTCATTCTTGTCTAAGTCATCTCAACTGAATTGTCAATGCTAAATTTTTCATCATGGTTGGGTGGGAATGCTTCAAACTTTACATCTACATTTTCTTTATGAACGGGCATGAATCAAAGTGTAACTTTTTTAGAACTGAGATTATATGAAATGAAACCAATAGTTATTTATTTATTTAACACAAGTTGTTGTCTTTCTCTCTCTTTCTTTCTTTTTTTTTTTTTTTAAAATTACAATAATAATAATTCAAGCAAATTATAACCTAAATAGCCCGACCAAAGTACCAAAATAGTTTAACCAAATTATAATAACAATAGTTCAACCAAAGTAGAAGCAAAATAGCACAAACAAAAAATAGTTCAACAAAGTCCAACATGATCAAAATACTAATAAATCACCATAACTCATTGGTATCATCCATGGTCCAAGATTCATAGTTCTATTTCTCTTTGCACTTCCCTTTGTTATTTCATTGTTCTGAATCCCCTATTTAAATTATATGTATATAAAAAAATATATACGAGCCTGCAAAAGAATAATGGTGTTGGTGTAAAATTTTCAAGCTCATGTTAACGCTTCTTACGTAGGTTTGCAACAAAAACCCAACAAAAATCGACACTCATTAATTCAAAATTTAGGGTTCAACAAATTACAATCTTGAAAAGAGAAACTGCACTACAGACTAAAAAAAAATTACTAATAAGCAAGTACATTGTTCACGAAGAGCTAATATGTCTGTTTATCTTCTATTCTCTAACAGCCAAAAAAAACTCACGTCAAAAGTCTAATGGGTTAGAGTAAGATTTTTTATAGGGTTTGATATTTATACTTTCCACTAAAAAGGCTCACACAATAACACATATAAAAAAATCCTTCAAAATAAGTAAGTTTTTCAATATCATAAGACTTTTTATTACTTGTTTAAAGTCTTGATTGAATACCACTAGATTTGGACTCTCTCTCTTAAAAATCATAATAGTTTTAATGGAATACCACAAGACTTTTTAGATTATTTAAAAATCTTAATTGAATACGACAAGACTTATTTAACCCAAAATAGTTTTTTAAAATCTCAATTAAATACACCCTTATTTTAATAATTGAAGTATTATTTATTTATTTATTTAAAAAGAACACAGATCAATGTATTGTGAAAAAATAAATAATTAAATGTTAAATTGTATATTGACATCTCATTAGTTATAGTTTCTTTTTTATTACTTATTGATTTTTATAAGGTTAAAGTGTTTAGTGATCTGCGAAGGTATGGCTTAAATAATTTAAGAGGGGTGAATTGCGAATTTAAAATCCAAAACTCTACATAATCTAAATTCAACAAATTTAATTCTAGAATCCCAAATTCAATACTTCAATCCTCCTGCACCATCCACAATCAATCTCAATATATGATATTTGACATAATTCAACAATTCATGCAATCAATATAACAACCCAGTCATTCCAGTGTGACTCCGATAATTATTTATGACATGTAAGACATTATATATATAAGTGCATTAGTATTCATGAAATCATTTTTTGAAAACTCGATGAATTATTTGCAGTTCCGGTACGCGATTATTTTTATTATTGATGAGTGATAAATGTATCATTATTTCTCACTCATTTGACCTAATATTTTGTATAAATTCTTGAGTTTTGTGAATATTTTGATATGTTTTGTGGTATTTTGTAGATAAATAAAGTTTCAGGACTCTCTGGAGGTGATTTGGGGCCAAACCAGTGAAAAACGGACAAAAGGGTAATTTGGTAATTTTGCGTGTCGCGACGCCTAACATGCGCCATGAGTTGCTAACGTGCGCCAGGGGACACGTGTCAAAATCTGAAAAGTTTGACTTGCTAACGTACGCCATGCCACGTGTCAACATCACAGTCGATCTGCTTACGTGCGCCGTGCCACGTGTCATAATCCTATAGTGCCGACAATCGCCATCGCCACGTGTCACTCCATGTGTCATCCACATCATCATCCACATTAGCAGTAGACCGAGTCAACTCGCCACATCATCATCAGCCAATCACAGCGTGCCACGTGTCGCAATCATACGGTGCCGACAATCACTTTCGCCACGTGTCGCCATATCATCGTCATGTCACCGCCACGTCACTGCCACGTCAGCACAATTATTGAGTCAATTGTCCACATCGCCACGTCATCGGATAAGAATCTGAAGCAGCCAACCAGAAGTTGACATGTGGCGCGTCGTGACGCGAAGCTCGTGTTGCGACGCGAGGAGTCTACTGAGGCCTATAAATTCAGCTCATTTTTCTGATTTCAGATGTACCTCCCTCTCTGAATTCTCTGATGTAAATAGAGAGTTTTATATCTGGTTTTCTTTAAATTTCAGTTTTGTAATTAATTTTAATTACGTTCTGTAATAATAATTTACTTTCTTTACTTTTTCAGTCTTTACTATTCAGCTATGAGGAGTTAACTTTCCACTACTAGGGTGAAAGGTAAAACTTTTATTTCTGCTATTTAGATTAATCTCCCTAATTATAATATATTCACTATTTAAAATTTGACTTAATGAGGATACCGCTATTTTGGCCGGTTGGTAATCATTTATAAACTGGTTTTAATCTTACTAAGCATGGATACCGCCTGGTTGGTCGGTTGGTATTTTCCGCCTATATGGCTGGTTTATGGACTTAATTTGACTTAATCAGGTTACCGCCTATATGGCTGGTTGGTAATATCACACAAGTTAATATATTATATTAAGGGAGATATCTAAAATAGTAGTGATAAAAGTAGATCCTCTAGCCCTTGCATTTTCTTTTATTGTAATTTTCTTTATTTACTTTTCAGCATTTTATTTTATGTCTTTTACTTTTAAGTTTTTACTAGCCCTAGTTAGGTATTAAGTTCTCATGGGATCGATACTTTTTATACTACTTGAACGATACGTGCGCTTGCGTTATAAGCGTGTGATTACGCCGATCAAGTTTTTGGTGCCATTGCCGGGGACTTATTTATCTTTCACTATTAGTTTAGAGGTTAGATACCTTTACTTGTATCTAAAGAAATTTATGAAGTTGGAGCCAATACAGCAATCAACGCCAAGTGGATCAGATATGCAAATTTATAGAGACTCTTACCACTGGATCCACAAGTTCACCATATGGAGGAGCCCCAGGACCAAACCAACTTGAAGAGACGGTGAATTATGTAAACAATTTCAACAGACAGGGGAACAATCCATATTCCAACACCTACAACCCAGGGTGGAGGAATCATCTCAATTTTTCATGGGGCAACAATTCAGGGCAAAAGAACAATCCACCACCTGGATTTCAACAGTAGAATTTTCCACCACCTGGATTCCAGCAACAGAACAAAAGCCAGGAGTTTGAAAAAGAACCAGAAATGAAAGAATGGATTGCAGAGATGTTCAAAAAAGCAACAAGCAGCATATGATGCTATATTTCAAAGCCAATCTGGTTCCATCAAAGCACTGGAAAATCAAATTGGACAACTCGAATGCTCAGAGTTATAGACCGCCAGGAAATCTTCCTAGCAATACAGAACCAAATCCAAGGAACGGGGAAGGAGCAATGTCAAGCCATTACTTTGAAAAGCGGTACTGAAATCAACAAAGATGTTGGAATCAAGGCAACAATTGAAGAACTTCCAAAAGATGCAATTTCACAGATGAAGGAAAATTAAGTAAAGGAAAAGAAAAAGATCAGATCATTCCACCTCCACATTTTCCTCAACGTCTTCAAAAAAACTAACTAGACAAGCAATTGCTCGATTCCTAGATGTGTTTAAAAAGCTGCACATTAACATTCAATTTGCAGAAGCCTTGGAACAAATGCCCATCTATGTAAAATCATGAAAGACATTCTTTCACGAAATCGGAGATTGGGAGATTACGAGACAGTAGTATTGACGAAAGAATGCAGCGCCATCATTCAGAAGAAGCTTCCCCCAAAATTGAAAGATCCTGGCAGTTTCACCATTCCTTGCATCATAGGAGAGCATAATTTCGGTAGGGCTTTGTGTTGGACAATTATGACCCATATCATCACTATTTGTACAGAACATGGTGTTGTTGTCAAAATTAACTATGTGACAAAGGGAATTTCTCTTTTATCATTTGTAATTGGATTACCAAGATATATAAATGATAAAAGTCCATATGATTAGTTCCAGATTAATAAGATATGAGACAATATTAATCCATTAAGGTTTAATCATTAAAGTATCCATAGTCGAAGTATTATCGAGATTGGGCATCGATAATGCAGAATAGACTAGTATTGCACTTGTGCGCGTTGTGGGAGCATAACGGCATAGTTCACATATATTTGGGTATTGGATACTCATGCAAGTGTAATAGGAGGTTGTGTTTACCGATGGTACGGAAACAGCCTCGCTCTAGATAGACCCCTCGGAATTCCATTGTTAGTATGACTATGTGTCTATGGAATTCCGAATCAGGGAAGGTGTATTTGGTCTTAACCTGTGACTTGCATCGCTAATACTTGCGACAATCAATATATTTTGGTTTTGGTTGTCCAGGGCTTTAACAGGTTCTGTGTACGCCTCTTCTGGCTATATTGAGAATCGTAGTGTATTGGGTGTGATGTCAAGATGGAAGTATCACTTCAGTCATATGGAGATGATGGTCACGTAGGATAAGGAACTGGTACTCTTGTATGCTGCAGCTATCGGGATAATATGACTATGCATGTTTATCCGATTCTAGAGACTAGTTACCAGAGATCCGATATATGCTTCGTACGGGGCAGACACAAATCCAGCCCCAGGCCTTGCATGTGACATCTGATGAGTGATAAATGTATCACATTTCCCACTCATTTAACTTAATATTTGTATAGTTTCTTGATTTTTGTGAATATTTTGATGTGTTTTGTGTTATTTGCAGATAAATAAAGTTTCAGGACATTCTGGATGTGATTTCGAGCAAAACTGTGAAATTTGGCAAAAAGGGCAAAATTGTAATTTTCGGCGTTGCGACGACCAGCTTAGCCGCCTTTGCCACGTGTCAAAAATTCAACGAGCCGAAATTTCCAGCCGCCTTGCCACGTGTCAAAAATTCAACGAGCCGAAATTTTTCAGCCGCCATGCCACGTGTCCGGTGCGTTGAGAAGAACCAATGAGCATCTGCCACATCAGCGCGTCGCGACGCGCAAAGCTTGCGCGGTCCGACGCGCTCCACCTACTCGGGCCTATAAATAGATTTCGATTTTTCAGTTTTAAATGTACCACTTCCTCTCAAATCGTATATATAAATAAAGAGTTCTCTTCTTAGTTTCTTTTATTCAGTTTTATTTATGCTTTGTAGTAGTAATTTTATCCATCCATGATGGGGTAACTTCTCTATGCTGAGGTAATAAGGTAATACTTTTACTTTTGCTATTTAGATTAATCTCCCTTAAAATATAATATATAAACTATTTAAAATCTGAATTAATAAAGGATACCGCCATTCTGGACGGTTGGTTATTCAATTTAAATTAGTTAATCTTGACTTAATGAGGATACCGCCATACTGGTCGTGGGTTGGTTTTTTAAGTTATATTTCTGTTCCGCCTTATGGCTGGTGTATTTGAATTTGACTTAATCAGGATACCGCCATTCTGGACGGTTGGTTTAAAATATCACAAGATTATATATTATTTTATTGGGAGATATCTAAATAGTAAATAGTAGAAGTTGATTCCTTTTGCCTTAGCATTTCTTTTCATTTCTTTGCAAATTATTATTCTACAAATACTTTTCAGCAATTTCACTTTATGTCTTTTAAGTTTTTATCAGTTTTAGTTATGTGTTGTAATTAAGTTAAATATCTAGGGTTGTGATAAAATCTAATATCACTGTTTTTAAAAGGGTTAGATTATAGTTTGGGTAATTTAAAGAGTTATTTGTTGAGTCATAATCTTAATGCCTTTTTATTAACTGGCCATTAATAAAATTGACTAGTTAAGCTTAAAATGAACTAGACATAGGGACTTTAAGTTTAAAGACCTTATACTCAACAACCCACGATCTTCTTTAAGGATAGATAAACCTTAATAGATTTCCTTACAGGATAGGAATATACCTGTTGGGCGGGTGGGGGTAATCAATAATTGGAATTCAATCTTAATGAATCTAGGTAATTTAATTGACATAGACATATGATTCAATTTGATTATTCTAGGTATTTGTAAATGACCATCGGAAGAGGCTTTTACATAATTTAGTGTTCCAGATTAATAATCAATATTTTACCCAACTATAATTTAACTACTTCATCTTTTATTAATATTGGAAGAATTCACAACCCTAGATAGTCTTAATTCTCATTAATCTACTCTCATATTTCTTTTACTTGTTTTAAATTTAGAATCATCATTATCTTTTCAAACAACTTGTTAGATATTAGTAATCACTTGACCTCATAAAATTAATAGAATAGATATTAAGTCCTCGTGGGATCGATACTTTTTATACTACTTGAACATACGTGCGCTTGCGTTATACGTGTGTGTTTACGCCGGTCAAGTTTTTGGCGCCGTTGCCGGGGACTTCTTTATCTTTTATTATTAGTTTTGAGGTTAGATACGTTACTTGTATCTAATTTTCTTTTTACTTATTATTTTCGTTTTATTGTGTTTCAGGTTATCAGAATCTTAATGAGACGAACCAGAAGCTTTGAACTACAACCGCTTGACCCAGAAATTGAAAGAACCATTAGACAATTGAGAAGGGAAAGGCAACAAGGCCAATAAGCAATTTTTAACATGGAACCTGAACCTTTAAAGGTTGCACCACCAATTCCCATTCGAGACAGAACCATTCCGGTGGTTGACAGACTCATTTCATGTATTGTACTTCGTCCCTTACCAGCAAATGCAGGTGACATCAAAACTTGCATTCAGATGATTCAGCAATCAATGCAATTTTGGGGGAATGCAACTGAAGATCCTAATGGCCACATCAGCAACTTCCTGGAAGTTTGCGGTACTTTTAATTACAACCGAGAAGCTGAAGAAGTAATGCGACTGCGTGTTTTTCCATACTCTTTGAAGGACAGAGCTAAAGCTTGGCTACATTCACTTCCAGCTGGTTCCATCACCATTTGGAACGCTTTAGCCACCAAATTTCTTGCAAAATACTTTCCACCAGCCAGAACTGGAAAGTTAAGAAATGACATCACATCCTTTGTACAACAAGAATCAGAAACTCTCTACGAAGCTTGGGAAAGGTACAAAGATTTGCTCAGGAAATGTCCTCACCATTAGATTCCAAAATGGCTTCAAGTCCAAACATTCTATAATGGACTTTCTGGAATAATGAGAACCACAATTGATGCTGCTGCTGGAGGAGCATTGATGGCAAAAGGAGAAGAACAAGCTTGGGACCTAATGAAGAAATGGCCAACAACAATTCCTTGTGGCCAACAGAAAGGAGCATGATTCAACGAATTGCTGGAATTTATGAGGTTGGAGCCAATTCAGCAGTCAGTACCAAACTGGATCAGATATGCAAATTCATGGAGACTCTCGGCATGCAAAGCAACATTGGATCCACAAATTCACCATATGGAGGAGCACTAGAACAAAATCAACATGAAGAAACAGTGAATTATGTCAACAATTTCAACAGACAGGGGAACAATCCATATTCCAACACCTACAATCTAGGGTGGAGGAATCATCCCAATTTCTCATGGAGCAACAATTCAGGGCAAAGGAACTATCCACCACCTGGATTCCAGCAACAGAACAAAAGCCAGGAAATTGAAAAAGACCCAGAAATGAAAGATTGGCTTGCAGAGATGTTAAAAAAGCAACAAGCAGCATATGATGCTATGTTTCAAAGCCAATCTGCTTCCATCAAAGCACTGGAGAATCAAATTGGACAACTGGCCAATGCTCAGAGTTACAGACCACCAGGAAATCTTCCTAGCAATACAGAACCAAATCCAAGGAACCAAGGGAAGGAGCAATGTCAAGCCATCACCTTAAAAAGTGGTACTGAAATCAACAAAGATGTTGGAATCAAGGCAACCATTGAAGATGTTCTAGAAGAAACAGAGAAACAGATGGAGGAAAAAGAAGCAAAGGAAAAACAAGCCAATGAAAAAGAAGCAAAGGAAAAAGAACAGATCACTCCACCTCCATCTTTTCCTCAGCTTCTTTAGAAAAGCAAACTGGACAAGCATTTCGCTCGATTCTTGGAGGTTTTCAAAAAGCTGCACATCAACATCCCATTTGCAGAAGCTTTGGAACAAATGCCCAGTTATACTAAATTCATGAAAGACATTCTTTCACGAAAACGGAGATTGGGAGATTATGAGACAGTATCATTATCAGAAGAATGAAGCGCCATCATTCAGAGAAAACTTCCCCCAAAGTTGAAGGATCCTGGAAGTTTCACCATTCCTTGCATCATAGGAGAACATAACTTCGGAAAGGCTTTATGTGATTTAGGTGCAAGTGTTAATTTAATGCCTTTTTCTATTTACAGGAAACTGCAAATTGGAGAAGCAATGCCTACTTCAGTTTCACTGCAACTTGCTGATCGAACGCTCTCATTTCCAAGAGGAGTTGTTGAAGATGTGCTGGTTAAAGTTGATAAACTCACTTCTCCAGCAGACTTCATTATCCTTGACATGGATGAAGACAAAGATGTTCCAATCATCCTTGGGAGACCATTCTTAGAAACTGGTCGAACTGTGATTGATGTACAAAAATGAGAACTGACCATGAAAGTTCAGGACCAAGAAGTTACATTCAATGTTTTCAAAGCCATGAAATTCCCGAGTGAAGAAAAAGAGGAAGAATGTTTCAAAATTAATGTTATTGATAGTATCATTCATGATACTGATACAGTTCCTACGAACAAACTTGAAGCTTGCATCACCAACATGACTGAAACTGAGTTAGATGCTGAAATTCTGGAATGTATCAACTATCTTGACAAGCCTTCTCATTTCAAAGTGACATAACCAATTGAAAGTTTAGAACTACCGAAGAAAGATCGAATCAAGCCTTCGATTGAAGAACCACCACAAATGGAGCTGAAGTTACTTCCAAGTCATCTCAGGTATGCATTTCTTGGAAAATCTTCTAAATTACCTGTTATTATTTCATCTTCTCTAACATTGGAGCAGGAAGAAAAGTTATTAAGAGTATTACGAGAGCACAAGAAAGCCATAGGCTGGACTATAGCAGACATTCGAGGCATTAGTCCATCATTCTGCATGCACAAGATCCTGATGAACGATAAGTATAAACCCACAGTAGAACATCAACGGAGACTCAATCCAATAATGAAGGAAGTTGTGAAGAAAGAAATCATCAAATGGTTGGATGCTAACATCATTTACCCCATTTCAGACAGCAGTTGGGTAAGTCCTATGCAGTGTGTGCCGAAGAAAGGAGGAATTACTGTGGTTACCAATGAAAAGAATGAGCTAATACCAACAAGAACGGTGACTGGATGGAGAGTATGTATGGACTACTGGAAGCTGAACAAAGCCACAAGGAAAGATCATTTTCCGCTACCATTCATTGATCAGATGCTGGACAAATTGGCAGGACATGAGTTTTACTGTTTTCTGGATGGATATTCAGGATACAATCAGATTGCCATCACCCCAGAAGATCAGGAGAAAACCACATTTACATGTCCTTATGGTACTTTTGCTTTCCGCAGGATGCCATTTGGATTATGTAATGCTCCTGCCACATTTCAGCGTTGCATGATGGCTATCTTTTCAGACATACTGGAGCAGAGTATTGAGGTTTTTATGGATGACTTTTCTGTATTTGGAGATTCTTTTGATCATTGTTTGTTAAATCTTGAACAGGTATTACAAAGATGTGAAGATACAAATCTGATACTCAACTGGGAGAAATGCCACTTTATGGTGCAGGAAGGCGTAGTTCTTGGACACCGGATCTCACAAAAGGGAATCGAGGTAGACAAAGCAAAGATAGAGACAATTGAAAATTACCTCCACCAACATCGGTCAAAGGAATTCGGAGTTTTCTTGGACATGCAGGTTTTTACAGGAGATTTATCAAAGACTTTTCCAAAATTGCAAAACTTCTTTGCAATCTTCTGGAAAAAGATGTGTCATTCAACTTCACCAAAGAATGCCAGGAAGCTTTTGAGATCTTAAAACAGAAGCTGGTCTCTCCCCATCATAAGTAGCACCATATTGGACCCTTCCATTTGAGGTATAAGTGTGATGCTAGTGATTTTACTGTAGGTGCAGTTTTGGGACAACGCAAAGCAAGATATTCCACACCATTTACTACTACAGCAGAACTTTGAATGAAGCTCAACTCAACTACACAACCACTGAAAAGGAGTTGCTTGCAGTTGTGTTTGCTTTTGACAAATTCCACTCTTATGTTGGGTCCCAAAATGGTGGTCTACACGGATCATTCAGCAATCAAATACTTGATTTCAAAGAAAGATGCCAAACCCCAGATCCGTTTGATTCTTCTTCTTCTGCAAGAATTCGATGTGGAGATCAGAGACAGGAAAGGAACAGAAAACCAAGTGGCAGATCATCTATCAAGGCTCGATGAAGAAGAAACAATGGCAAAGATCTAACAATCAAAGAAACTTTTCCAGATGAACAGCTGTTTACCATGAAACAGTGGGAAATCCCTTGGTATGCTGACTATGTTAACTACATAGTGTCAGGAAAATGGCCGTTAGAATGGACAACTCAGCAACGGAAGAAATTCTTCAAAGAAGTTAAACATTATGTTTGGGATGAGCCGTACCTATTCAAACGATGTGCTGATCAATTACTGAGACGTTGTTTTCCACAAGAAGAAGTCAAAAGTATTTTGCAGCACTGTCATTCATCATCATACGGCGGACATTTCAGTGGAAATAAAACTGCAGCTAAAGTCCTTCAATCAGGTTTGTTCTGGCCCACTCTTTTTAAAGATGCTCATTTATTTGTTCTTTAATGTGACAGATGTCAGAGAATGGGAAATATTTCGAGGAGAAATGAAGGACCGTTGCAAAATATTCTGGAAGTGGAGATATTCGATGTCTGGGGAGTTGATTTCATGGGACCATTTGTTCCATCATTCGGAAACCTGTACATCTTGGTTGTCGTAGACTATGTCTCAAAATGGGTTGAAACAATTGCACTACCATCCAATGATTCAAAAGTGGTGATCAAATTCTTGAAAAATATATTTTCACTCGGTTCGGAACACCTCGTGCAATCATCAGTGATGGTGGCTCTCATTTCTGCAACAGATATTTTAATGCACTCCTATCCAAATACAGAGTTACTCACAAAGTTGCCACAGCCTACCATCCACAGTCAAATGGGAAAAGTTGAAATTTCAAACAGAGAAATCAAAAAAATCTTGGAAAGAACTGTTGGATCAACAAGGAGGGACTGGTCAACAAAACTAGATGATGCATTATGGGCCTACCGGACAGCTTACAAGACACTCATTGGTATGTCCCCATATCGATTGGTGTTTGGGAAAGCATGCCATCTGCCAGTTGAGCTTGAACACAAGGTGTACTAGGCACTGAAGAAGTTGAATTTTGATCCACAAGCTGCAGGAAAGAAAAGACTTCACCAACTCAATGAATTGGAGGAATTTCGCCTACAAGCTTATGAAAATGCCAAATTGTACAAAGAAAAGACCAAGAAATGGCATGACCTAAAAATAGTGCACAGACAGTTAAAACCAAAGCAACAGGTCTTGTTATATAACTCAAGGTTGAAACTTTTTCCTGGAAAGTTGAAATCAAGGTGGTCAGGTCCATTTGTGATCACTCAGGTTTTACCATCTGGAGCTGTTGAGTTACTGGATCCCAACACCAATAACACATTCAAAGTTAATAGTCAGCGTGTCAAGCACTACTGGGGAGAACCGTTGGAGCGACAAAAAGAAAGTGTCACACTTTCAGATCCAGCATAAAGTTCAGGCAGTCACGTCTAGCTGACGACTTAAAACTTAGCGCTCGTAGGGAGGCAACCCATGCAATTTGTGTATAAATTGTGATTTGGTATGATTTAATTTTATGTGTATAGTTTTTGCAAATTAAGACATTTCAAGATGGAAGAAGCTCTCGCAAGTCTACACAAGTAATTTCCTTCTCTCCCTCAAAAATCTCTGATGAAAGTTTACAAAGCTCGCTTGGAACGAATGAGACTACTGATGATCAAAGGTATTCCTACTGATATTTGTTGGGTAATCGAAGCACGTATCTGTCTAGCAGGTGAGCTTTCTGAGACTTGTAGTTCTTATTTACCTGGTTTTGGAAGAAGCACCTATGCAAAGAAACGTAGAGCTAAGCAAATGGGTGTTTGTTACAAATGTGCACGTTGGAATTGCAATACTCGTTGTTGTTCTTTAGGAATGGTGTCTGATAATCGTGAAGATAAAATTAAATTCATTAGGGATGGCTTGAGTAAGGAGTCTGTAGATGATATATCTTCGACTCTTGAGATGCATCCCAGTGGATATGTTCATATAGCCATCACAAATTACACACACAATTCCAAAAAGAAAGACAACAATTAAGTCTAGGGAATCTTACTCAAAAAGACCATGTTTGCCAATTTATAAGAAAATTGGATGGGAAGCTTGTTCCTGACGCATAGATGTCAATCAAGCCGCTACTTTTCTTGTACATATTATATCTTTTTGTCTTTTTCTAATAATTGATTTGTTTTGTTGTTTTCTCCGACAGGATCCAGACCTTTTTTTACTATCACGATTTATTTTATTATTTTTCTACTAATCGTCCTTTGGAAGATACTAGTGCTATTATTTTACTCACCCTTTTCAGGTTCTATAAATTCAACTCATCATTGCACTTTTGAAGACATCCATAGTAAAAAATGGAAGCCACTTCAAGAAGACGAGTTGAAAACATCTGTGTGTTTTGTGGTAGTAGTGTTGGTACTAAACCACAATACATAAAGCAGTAAAAGAATTGGGTCGAGTCTTAGCTGCAAGAAATATGCACTTAATATATAGCAGAGGCAATCTTGGACTAATGGGGATCGTTTCAAAGGCTGTACAGGAAGGAGGCAGTCATGTTTTGGGAATCATCCCAAAACCCTTGGCAGAGGCAAATCTATTGGATCATCAAACGGAGAGGAACTGATCGTGCCAGGTATGTCTGAACGACTGGTTGAAATGATTAACCGTTCTGATGCTTTTATTGATTTGCCAGGTGGCTTGGGTACATTGGAGGAAATTTTTATAGTACTATCTTGGGCGAACCTGAACATACACCAGAAACCGCTTGGACTACTCAACAATGATGGATTTTATGATTTTCTTTGTGTGTTTCTTGATGATGCCCGGAGAAATGGGTTCATGTCAAAACCTATGAAAGAACTCTTTTTTACTGCCAGGTCTACTCCAGATCTACTTGACCAACTCATAGCCTATGAACCACAAGTTGACCCTATCATTTCAAAAATAAAATGGTTTGATGATGATCGTGGTAAGAGGCGTCGTGTTAATCTGGATCTTAACCTTTAATTTGCTTGTAGTAATTCAGCCAACCAGGTACTATCTTCTAAACTCTTCTTCTTCTACTGTTTAAGACATTGGGGACAATGTCTCATTTAGGTTTGGGGGTGAGGAATAGTTAATAGTACTTGTTTGTATTATGTTTTTTATTTTTAGTCCAAAATTTTTCGAAAAATACAAAAAAATTAAAAAATTTTCAAAAATTACAAAAATATTTTGCATTTTATCAAAGGCATATTTAAAGCTAGGTGATGGTTTGGTGTCTTCCTTCACTCACTACCTTTCTATAAGGAAAAGCTGTGAAGGCACCTAGATAATCATTCACTTGTAGCGTGTTGTGATAGACTAGTTTGGAGGACTCGTTGTTTATTCCTGACACCAAGCGATAAGAGCCTAAGGGGTTTGGGTATTTAAGTGAGCCTCGCTCCACCCTCCCTCTGGGGAATCTACAACGGGAAGTCCATTCGACAGTTAGTCACACACCATAAACTCGTTGGCACGTACCATAAGGTATAAAAAAGGTGCGTTCACTTGGTCGCTTGAACCCTTGAGTGGGGAGTCCTAGTTGTGAACAATCCTTTGTCAACGAGAGCCTTTTGATTAAACTTCTAAAATCACATGTAAATTATAGTTATATGACCAGTAGAAATATTTTGTTGTTAGTTGACTAAAAAGATGAAATTGGTAAGAAATAGCTGTGTAAGGAATTTCCACTTCTGAGACGTATTTCAAACCTATTTCAAAACAAGTTAATTTTTGTTTATTCACTTTTGAATTATTAAATCTGTAAATTCTCCATAAAACTGACTAAATTGAATCTTCATATACTTAGTTGGCAGATATTATCAACATACATGGTAACATACAGACATAGGATAAAATTGAAAAGATTGTAATATTCAGTGCTATAGTTTAATTGGAGAAGCATCTCAAAAAAAGTGATGGAGTAAAAAAAAAAACATCTAAGATCCGAGTTATTAAGTCTGTAAGGGAGTTTTAACACCTAGTGCCCTAAAACCAACTGGTTTGGGAGTCACTGGCCCAAAGCTCGTTACATGGATCGAAGATGCTGAAAATAAATATATATATCTGAAGTCTGAGTAATTAAGTCGTTGGGATGTCTTAACACCTGATGCCCTAAAGCCAACTGGTTGGGAGTCACAGACCTAAAGCTCGCTACATAGATGGAAGATATTGTATATTAATAAAAAATAGAGAAAAAATCAGAAAAATCAGAAAATTTATTCCATTACTATAAAAAGATGTGAATTCTTATAAAAATTTAGGACAAAAATATTACTCTCTTATCAACTGCACTTATGACCGTTGTGGGTAAAAATGAGTTGTTTAATATTTTGTTGGCTGTGTATATGAAGAATGGTAAAAATAATCGGAGAATTTACTTATTTAGTAATTTAGAATGAAACAAAATATCTAGTAACTTGGAGTAGAAATTTCACCTGATTAGTCACTAACATCTTTATTCTCTTTTCGCTTTCTTTTTGCTTTTGTGTGCATTAGTTTCACTACCATTTTACTTTTATAAAATGTTTGTGGGTATCATTGCTGTAAACCTTCACGAGACTACAACTCGTCCACTAGGGACACCTAGGGGTTTAAAGGCTTGTTGCATATGCTAAATGCAATCGTGATCCCTACGAAAATGGCTTAGTTAAAATTTTATTATGTTATTTTATTTTGCTCGAGGACTAGCAAAATGTTAGGTTTGGGGGTGTGATGAGTGATAAATGTATCACTATTTCCCACTCATTTAACTTAATATTTTGTATAATTTCTTCTTGAGTTTTGTGAATATTTTGATGTGTTTTGTGTTTATTTTGCAGATAAATAATGTTTCAGGACATTCTGGAGGTGATTTCGAGCAAAACTGTGAAATTTGGCAAAAAAGGCAAAATTGTAATTTTCGGCGATGCGACGCCCAGCTTAGCCGCCTTTGCCACGTGTCAAAAATTCAACGAGCCGAAATTTCCAGCCGCCTTGCCACGTGTCAAAAATTCAACGATCCGAAATTTTTCAGCCGCCATGCCACGTATCCGGTGCGTTGAGAAGAACCAATGAGCATCTGCCACATCAGCGCGTCGCGACACGCAAAGCTTGCGCGGTCCGACGCGCTCCACCTACTCGGGCCTATAAATAGATTTCGATTTTTCAGTTTTAAATGTACCACTTCCTCTCAAATCTTATATATAAATAAAGAGTTCTCTTCTTAGTTTCTTTTATTCAGTTTTATTTATGCTTTGTAGTAGTAATTCTATCCATCCATGATGGGGTAACTTCTCTATGCTGAGGTAATAAGGTAATACTTTTACTTTTGCTATTTAGATTAATCTCCCTTAAAATATAATATATAAACTATTTAAAATCTGAATTAATAAAGGATACCGCCATTCTGGACGGTTGGTTATTCAATTTAAATTAGTTAATCTTGACTTAATGAGGATACCGCCATACTGGTCGGTTGGTTTAAGTTTATATTTCTGTTTCGCCTTATGGCTGGTGTATTTGAATTTGACTTAATCAGGATACCGCCATTCTGGACGGTTGGTTTAAAATATCACAAGATTATATATTATTTTATGGGAGATATCTAAATAGTAAATAGTAGAAGTTGATTCCTTTTGCCTTAGCATTTCTTTTCATTTCTTTGCAAATTATTATTCTACAAATACTTTTCAGCAATTTCACTTTATGTCTTTTAAGTTTTTATCAGTTTTAGTTATGTGTTGTAACTAAGTTAAATATCTAGGGTTGTGATAAAATCTAATATCACTGTTTTAAAAAGGGTTAGATTATAGTTTGGGTAATTTAAAGAGTTTTTGTTGAGTCATAATCTTAATGCCTTTTTATTAACTGGCCATTAATAAAATTGACTAGTTAAGCTTAAAATGAACTAGACATAGGGACTTTAAGTTTAAAGACCTTATACTCAACAACCCACGATCTTCTTTAAGGATAGATAAACCTTTAATAGATTTCCTTACAGGATAGGAATATACCTGTTGGGCGGGGTAATCAATAATTGGAATTCAATCTTAATGAATCTAGGTAATTTATTGACATAGACATATGATTCAATTTGATTATTCTAGGTATTTGTAAATGACCATCGGAAGAGGCTTTTACATAATTTAGTGTTCCAGATTAATATTCAATATTTTACCCAACTATAATTTAACTACTTCATCTTTTAATTAATATTGGAAGAATTCACAACCCTAGATAGTCTTAATTCTCATTAATCTACTCTCATATTTCTTTTACTTGTTTTAAATTTAGAATCATCATTATCTTTTCCAACAACTTGTTAGATATTAGTAATCACTTGACCTCATAAAATTAATAGAATATATATTAAGTCCTCGTGGGATCGATACTTTTAATACTACTTGAACAATATGTGCGCTTGCGTTATACGTGTGTGTTTACGCCGGTCAATATCCGATACTGGATCGCAATATGTAATACTATGTACACTACGCCTGATACAGATTACATATTCCTTTAAGAATATTTCTGGAGAATTGGGTAGGCACGGTGCTTTGCTAGAAGCCAACCATGTCTCGTAAATCGTAAAACGTAGTACTAGGTACGTACATGTTCGGATAGTCCGACGACCGGATTTACTACCAACATATCCAAGGATCTCATGGGTCGCTTCCCGAAGATTCACCGATGATGTATGACTCGAACATAATTAATCTATGATTAATTATAAGAGAGAGAAAATTAATCTAAGATTAATTATGAAGAAATTTTATCTGGGATAAAATATTATTTGAAGAGAGAGAACGATTAATTTGGAATTAATCGATAAAATAATATATTCGATATATTAAACGAAATTAGATTTCGACGCAGAATTAAAATTGGATTTTAATTCGGACAAACGAGTTAATTTGAATTAATTCGCTAGCGACGTGAATAGTAATTTTGCTTGGCATAATTATTTAATTACGTCGCAACGGAAAATTCGTTAATTTGGAATTAGCAAACCCGTGCCCGGGATGTGTTGCGGGCCCACTCGGATTTTGAATCTAGTGGGGCCCACAAGTCACATCACAACTCACATCACCTAGTCACTTTATGTTGATGGGTTTTGGTGGGTTGGTGATAACTTGTCCAACACACCAAATTTGTGTAAGAATTGAATGACTAATACCAATATTTGGTATATCATTACTTGATTTTTGAAATCAACACACAACACACTCATCTCTCTTCTTTCCCTCACTCTCGGCATTGTGCCATTGTTTCCTCTCAAAATTCTTGGCTTGGCCGAGACATATACAAGAATAAGGAAACAATTTGTTGTAAATTTTTCCAAGTGCTAGCACACTAAAGAGATCATTCAAAGGTGATAGGGAAACATTTACCATGAGCTTGGAATCAAAGATCAAAGCTTGGAGCATTAATTCAACATTCAAAGAGAAGCTTGGAGCACAACAAAGGGCTTGGCCGAATTCAACAAGGAGCAGAATTTTTGTGTTCAACGCATCCAAAATTCGATCCAAGTGAGTATTTTCCGCATTCTTACTTTGTTGTATTCACATGTTTCATTGCTTAATTGATCTTGGTTTGTCCTAGAAAACCCAACAATGGTATCAGAGCGGTTATTAAGCATGAAATTGAAATTTAGGGTTCTTAACTTTAATTTGGGTATTTTGATTTGAGCATGTTTTTGGCAAATTGTTTGTTTGAGCATGCTTATAATATGTTAACTTTGAGTTGTGCATGATCAATTTGAAGAAAAATTAATTGGATTAATTTTCCCCAAATTTTGAGGCTTGGCCGAGAGTTTGAACCATTTTAGCTCTTGGTGATTTTGAATTTTAGACAATTGGATATGTTTAAAATACATGGGATATATTAATTTGTGATTTAATTAGATTGAAATCAAAATTGATATAAAAATCTCCAAATTGCCGAGAGCCTTAAGAGCATGTTGGGATTGATTTTGCTTCAATTTGTGTTGGACATAAATTGGTTAATTAAAGCATGATTAATTGTGTAATTGGTATTTTGGAAATGTTGATTTAAATAATTAATTATGGCTATACACTTTAATTGATTAAATTATGATATTTGGGATATTGGAATTTAATTAGTTGGGTTAAATTTGGAATTGGGCTAATAAGTTGTATTTGGGTTTAATGGGCTTGGTTGGGTAAGTTTGTTTAGGATAATTGGTTGGATCTAATTGGGCCTAAAACCATTTCCATAAAGTCCAATATATAATATAATGGGCCTTTAAAATTTTAATTGGGCCTAATGGGCCTAAATTGATTTTTGGCAAAGGTGATTCCTTATTGGGCTTTGGTTGCCAAAGTCCATGCCTTATAAATTAATTGAAAGCCCATTGGACTTTAATTAAATTGACATTGGATGTTAATTGGGCTTTGAGACCCGTAAAGATTAGATTTAGAATCTAAGTCGCAAAGGCTCATTAATAAAGTCTAATTATTTAATTTGGAATTAAATAAAGAATTAGTATTGAATACAAATTAAATTGGATTTAATATTGTAGTTTGATATAATTCAAGAATTTGTACTTTGAGTACTTATTCTTAAAACGAGTTGGACTCGCGCAAATCAAATCGTTGTTTGAACATTGGATGGTCATTAATCAAAGATTAATTAATTGGATTAGATTGATTGATAACATGCTTTTTGTGAATACATGGATGTGATGTATGAATAATGTATATCGGATGGATATTAGATGGGTGAGGGCAATTTTGGAAATTGTTGTAATAAATTTAGAATTTATTAAATTGGACCTGCGTGTCCAGCCTATTACCTCTTGATTCTTTGTATTTCTCTTATCACCTATTCCCCTCAATGTAAACGAGGTTTCTTTAGAAGTGTTATGTAATTGGGTAGAAGTAAGATTTGTGCTAGCGGGAGAGATGAAGAGAGAGATTTGTTCTAGGAACAAAATATTTTAAATATCCATCCGCATATCATTATTAATTTATTTATCGTGCCTTATTATGCTTTTAGAATGCATGTTTAAGGGTGTATGATGAGACCTAATAAAATATAATTAATTGGTTGCCAATTACGTGAAAACCCTCAACAAATATTAAGCGTTTTCCTTCCATTGAATGATTCATTCTCAAGATCAAAGATTGGCACTGGTTTGTTGGCCAAAGTCAAGACCTTTGTCCATCACAGATGTGTTTGAATCATGAAGGCTTTGTTCCTTATCGCATGTCTTGTCCAAGTTGTGATTTTTTGGCCAAAGTCAAGATCATTTCTTGTCCATCGACATCGATTACGAAGCTTTCCAAAGTCAATGGGTTCCGCTTAACTGGAATCATTAAGCTTGTTGTGCCAAAGCCAAGGCTTGGGCAATATATCAGATATATTGGCATATATTAGATATATGTTTCGGACTTGGATGTCCACCTACTGGATCTAGGAATTGGATGAGATCCAATTGATCTTAGAGATCTACCTAGTTAAATATCATACAGCTTGTTGGCCAAAGTCAAGGTTGTGTGTTATTTAACGGGATCCTAGCCCACTAGGAAACTAGGTTTTCCAAGTACTCAACAGAGGGTTAGAGGCTCGCCGAAAAATAGTGGGAGGCAAGTATTAAATTTGAAATTTCGTTTAGATACTTGCTAATACGCGCTCATTTCATTTTTCGTCATTACATAAATATATTAGTTGGACTAATATTTAATTATTGTTTTAAATTAAACAGTTGGACTGTATTCAAACTACTTCAATTTATAATTGATTATATAATTGAATTATAGTAATCAATATATTTTAATTTAACCAATCAAATTATAGTTTATTATATAGTTAGACTATAGTAATCATTATATACAATTGTACCCGAAATCGTTGATTGGATAGTTGGACTATTGAAATCAAGATAACTGAAAGATTAGCGTTTAGAACATAATCCTGGGTGAAAATGTCTTTAAACGGCTTTAATTTTCAGATTGGGAATAAAACCTCAGGATAGTCCTGGGAACTGAGAAGTTATTCTATTTGATAGAACAACCTCTTGGGCCTAAGCCCGGAGTTGAGCAAATAGTAGAACATGATCTTTGGAAGATTCATGTGATGATAACTTTAGTACTCAATCCTTTATACTTACCGCAATGACTCTTTAATTCCGTCGTCAGAATTAAGGATTAGATCATTGTACCATGATGATGAAATTAAAGATCTTCATAGATCTATTCTTATATCTTAGAAGTACAAATTGCAAAAGAAGCTCTTTCGCTCGTGTATGTCAGAGGGTACATCTGTCGAGCACTAGGTGTCGCAGATGATTGCTGACATCGATCAGCTAGGTTAGTTGGGCATTACCTACGTGGCCGAGACTACAAAAGATTTGATCTTATAGTCACTACCCGAAAGCTGGGGTAGGTTCATTGTGAACCAAGAGTAAACTCTTGGAGAGTTGATGGCTATGCTCTAGGAGGCAGAGCCAGAGCTTCTAAAAGGGACAAAGGAAAAATCATCACAATCTTCTTGGAAGACAAAGGACATATCCCAAGATGTCTGCCTAAACTGTAGCAAACGGGGTCATTGAGGTGTGACTGCCGTATGGACAAGGCAGACATGAAGGAAGTGAAGGTGGGGCAAGGCTCCAACTTCAAGTATGTTTGTCATAAACATGTTCGCTACTGGTTTCAAAATTGGATTTTTGATATTAGATGTGGTACATAAATATTGTACTGATGTGCGGAATCTGCTGATGAGCATGATACTGGCTTCAGTTGAGATCTATCTGCGAGTCAGAAATGGGATGAGAGTCGTTGTTTTAACCGTAGAAACCTAAGTTTAGGAACTACCTTTCAGGTATGTACTTAAATTAGGAAACTGTTAAAATGTACCTAGTTTGACTAGAAACATTATCTCTATATCTTAGTTTAACCCGTTGTGGGTATACCTTTATATTCTAGAACACTAAGTGTTTTATTTTATAAAGATCATATTGAGATAAGCACATTAGATGTGAATAACAATATTTATATTTAGAATATAAATGAATCTCATACATATAGCATGACAAACAAATAGGTCAAACTGAATTAATCCATGAGACTTATTTGTGGCATTGTTGTCTAGGACACATTAACAAGACTCGTATATCCACACTTTCGAAGAGTGGGTACTAGGACGGATTTGATTCTAATCAAACGATGTCTACGAATCTAGTTTATTAGGCAAAGTGCCTAAAACACCTTTTACTTGGTAAAAGTACAAGTGCCACCGATCTGTTAGCCCTCGTTCATAGTGACGTAAGTGGGCCCATATCTAGCTAGGCTAGAGGTGGATATGAACACTTCGTAACCTTTACGGATGTGGCATCGCTTTATGGTTATCTGTTTGTTTTGAAACACAAATCGGAAACTTTTGATAAATTCAAAGAGTTTTGACACGAAGTATAAAAACAAACCGGCAATAGTATTAAAACATCACGATTGGACCGTTATGAAAATACTTAAGCAATAAGTTTCTTGACTACTTGAAAGAGTATAATATTCTTTCACAGTGGACTCTTCCTGAACACCTCAATTGAGCGGTGTGTCCAAACGGAGAAACAAATTTTGTTGGACATGATAAGGTTAATTATGAGTCGCTCTGAGCTACCACTTTCCTTCTAGGGATACGCATAAAATAGTGCAAAACTTATTTTGAATAAGGTTCCATGAAAATCTGTTAGACAGACTTCATATTAGATATGAACAGGAAAGAAACCAGGTTTTCTCATTCCTGATGATTTGGGAATGCTAGGCATATGTTTGGATGATACCAAACTAGAACCCAAATTGGATAAGTGCATAATTTGTGGGTTATCCTAGGGTAACCAAAGTATAGTACTTATACAACTCACAAGAGAACAATTTAATTGTTTCTCGCGATGCGGTTTTCCTAAGAGGAATACCTATATGCAGTGGTAAGTGGGAGGAAAGTAAAACTCGATGAAAATTAGAGTAATACTGTTCCAGACACCGATTCCTTAATGAAACACAAACAGTTCATCAGGGATGAAACTGTACAATATCTTCAAATACACAAGAACCGCGTAAGTCGGAGAGAGTCAGAAAACAACCTGGGAGGTATGGATTTCTGATCTCACCTCATAAAGATGTCAATCTTATTAGGAATACGAACCGGCTACGTATGAGGAAGTGATACAAGGTATTGACTCCCTATTATGGAAAAGTGCCATGAAGTCCGAAATGGATTCCATGTATACACCAAGTTTGGATATTGGTTGTTGTACCGGAAGGCATTGTGCCTATTGGTACAATATGAGTCTTCAAGGAAGACAAACATGGCTGGAAACATACAAACGTACAAAGCTAGGCTTGTAGCAAAAAGGTATCGTTATCAACATTGTGTCGATTACGAAGAAACCTTTTACCCGTTCCATAATTAAATCCATTTGGATAATGCTTGCTAATGCTGCATGTTTCATTTATGAAATATGGCAGCTGAACGTCAAAATTGTTTTCCTTAAACGGAAACCTTTTGGAGGATGTTTATAACATCCTGACGGTTTTGTCGTACCAAAACATGCAAACAAGGTTTGCAAGTTAAATCGATCCATTTATGGATTGAAGCAAGCATTGAGTTCTTGGAACTAACGTTTTGATAAATCATAATGGTATATGATTTAATTCAAAATGAAGATAATTCTTGTGTATATAAGTAGGTTAGTGGGAGTGCACTGACAATGATTGTCCTATATAATGATGATATATCATTTCTTAGAAATGACGTTCCCATAATACAATCGGTGAAAGCTTGGCTTTCATGAAAAATTCTCCGTAGATTACTTGGGAGAGACAACCTTTATTCTAGGAATAAGGATCTACTGGGATAGATTTAAAATTTGTAGGCACTCTCCGACAACTCGTACATTGAAATAAATGTAAGCGACCTGGTGTCTCATATGCTTTGAGCATATGGAGTCATAATCAGGCCAATCCAAGTGATATTCACTAGATTGATGCTAAGAACATCCTTACGTATCTTAGATGATCTAAGGATGCTTTCTTACTCTATGGAGAAGGAAAACTTGAAGTGACTGGGTTCACCATTGCAAGTTTCCAAACCGACAAAAACGACTATAAGTCGTAATAAGGGTACTATATAGTTTGAATAACGGAACAGTGAGCTGGAAATCTTCCAAGCAAGATACTGTTGCCGAATAAACAACAAAAGCAGAATATTTCTGCAGCTAAGGCAGTTATAGAAGCGATTTGGATCTGTAATATTCCTAATTAGATTAGGAGTAGTTCTGTTAGCAGCTGAACTAGGCTACAACACAGGCTAAAGAATTAATGGTCTCATCAACGATCCAAGTATATACTTCAACTATTTCATCTGATTCGTCGAATCATACATCGTGGCAATGTAATGATCGAATAAATCGCATCAGATGATAACAATGCAAATCCGCTGACGAAAGCTGTTTCTCAGTAGAAATTTGAGCGACTCGTACATAGTTCAAGTGTAGGACACTTGAGTGATTGGCTATAGGCCAAGTGGGAGATTGTTGGACAATTATGACCCATAACATCACTATTTGGACAGAACATGGTGTTGTTGTACAAATTAACTATATGACAAAGGAAATTGCTCTTTTATCATTTGTAATTGGATTACAAAGATATATAAATGATAAAAGTCCATATGATTAGTTCCAGATTAATAAGATATGAGACAGTATTAATCCATTAAGGTTTAATTATTAAAATATCCCTAGTCGAAGTATTATCGAGATTGGACATCGATAATGCGGAATAGACTAGTATTGCACTTGTGCGCGTTGTGGGAGCATAACAACATAGTTCTCATATATTTGGGTATTGGATACTCATGCAAGTGTAATAGGAGGTTGTGTTTACCGATGGTACGGAAACAGCTTCGCTCTGGATAGACCCATCGGAATTCCATTGGTAGTATGACTATGTGTCTATGGAAGTCTGAATCAGGGTAGGTATATTTGGTCTTAACCTGAGACTTGCATCGCTAATACTTGCGACAATCAATATACTTTGGTTTTGGTCGTCCAGGGCTTTAACAGGTTCTGTGTACACCTCTTCTAGGTATATTGAGAATCGTAGTGTATTGGGTGTGATGTCAAGATGGAAGTATCACTTCAGTCATATGGAGATGATGGTCACGTAGGATAAGGAACTGGTACTCTTGTATGCTGCAGCTATCGGGATAATATGACTATGTCATGTTTATCCGATTATAGAGATTAGTTACCAGAGATCCGATATATGCTTCGTACGGGGCAGACACAATTCCAGTCCCATGCCTTGCATGTGACATCCGATACTGGATCGTAATACGCAATACTATGTATACTACTACTGATACAGATTACATATTCCTTTAAAAATATTTCTGGAATTGGGTAGGCACGGTGCTTTGCTAGAAGCCAACCATGTCTCGTAAATCGGTAAAAATGTAGTACTAGGTACGTACGTGTTCGGATAGTCTGACAACCGGATTACTGACAACATATCAATGGATCTCATGGGTTGCTTCGCGAAGATTCACCGATGATGTATGACTCGAACATAATTAATCGAGGATTAATTATAAGAGAGAGAAAATTAATCTTGGATTAATTACGGAGAAATTTTATCTGGGATAAAATATTATTTGAAGAGAGAGAACAATTACTTTGGAATTAATCGATAAAATAATATATTCGATATATTAAACAAAATTAGATTTCGACGCGGAATAAAATTGGATTTTAATTCGGGCAAACGAGTTAATTTAGAATTAATTCGCTAGCAACGTGAATAGTAATTTTGCTAGGCATAATTATTTAATTAAATTTGAGTTAATTACGTCGCAATGGAAAATTCGTTAATTCGAAATTAGCGAACCCGAGCCCGGGATGTGTTACGGGCCCACTCGGATTTTGAATCTAGTGGGGCCCACAAGTCACATCACACTCACATCACCTAGTCACTTTATGTTGATGGGTTTTGGTGGGTTGGTGATAACTTGTCCAACACACCAAATTGTGTAAGAATTGAATGACTAATACTAAATATTTGGTATATCATTACTTGATTTTTGAAACCAACACACAACACACTCATCTCTCTTCTCTCCCTCACTCTCGGCATTGTGCCATTTGTTCCTCTCAAAATTCTTGGCTTGGCCGAGACATATACATGAATAAGGAAACAATTTGTTGCAAATATTTCCAAGTGCTAGCTGACCGGCGTAAACACACATGATAACGCAAGCGTACGTATCGTTCAGTAGTATAAAAAGTATCGATCTCACGATGACTTATACCTAAGTTATTAATTTTATGAGGTTAAATGATTACTAGTATCTAACAGGTTGTTTGATTGATTTGAAAAGGTGACGATTCTAAATTTAAAAACAAGTAAATAAAATTGTTCGAAATTAGGTTTAAGAGAATTCAAATTAAAAACTACATAGGGTTGTGATTTCTTTCAATATCATTTTAAAAATGAAGTGGTTAACTTAAAGTTGGGTAATATATTGATTTATTAACCTGGAACACTAAATTATGTAAAAGCCTATTCCGATGGTCAATTACAAATACCTAGTATAATCCAATTGAACCATATGTCTATGTCAACCAATTACCTAGATTCATTAAGATTAAGTTCCAATTTGGCTACCCCCACGACAGGTATATTCCTATCCTGTAAGGAAATCTATTAAAGGGTTATCTATCCTCAAGGAAGATCGTGGGCTATTGAGTCTAAGGTCTTAAACTTAAAATCCCTATGTAGTTCATTTTAAGTTTACCTAGTCAATTTTATTAGTGGCCAGTTAATAAAAAGCATTAAGATTAAGACTCAATAAATAAATCTTTATATTACCCAAACTATAATCTAACCCCTTATAAACCGGTGATATTAGATTTCATCACAACCCTAGATAACTAATTTAGTTACAACACATAACTAGGGCTAGTAAAATAAAAGACATAAAGTAAAAATGCCAAAAGTAAAATGCGGTAAAGTAGAAATTGAAAAGTAAAGTAAAATGCTAAGGTAAAATGAATTACTTTTACTATTTACTATTTTAGATATCTCCCATAAAATAATATATAAATTTGTGATAATATTACCAACCACCCATATAGGCGGTAATCTGATTAAATCAAATTAAGTCCAACCAGCCATTAAGGCGGTTTAATATTTGTCCATAATCCAGCCATAAAGGCGGAACCAAAATAAACTAGCCATAAAGGCGGAACCAAAATTAAATTAACAACCGACCAATCTGGCGGTATCCTTGATTAGTCAGGTTTAAACCAGATTAAAATGAATTACCAACCGACCAATATGGCGGTATCATTTTTAAGTCAAATTTTAAATAGTGAATATATTATTTTTAAGGGAGATTAATCTAAATAGTAATAGTAATAGAATTACCTTTCACCTAGTAGAGGGAAGTTACCTCCTCATGGTTGAATAGTAAAAACTGTAAAAATAAAGAAAGTAAATTACTATTATTACAGAACGTAATTAAAATTAATTACAAAACTTAAATTAAAAGAAACTAGAGAGAAGACTCCCTATTTACATCAAAGAAATGAGAGAGAATGGTACATCTAAAACTGAAATCTCGAGCTCAATTTATAGACCCCGGTAGGCCTCCCGCGTCGCGACGCCTAAGCCTTTGGCGTTGCGACGCCAGCTTCTTTTGGCATGGCTTGCTAAGGGATTGACACGTGGCAATTCAGTTAAGAAGATAAGGCGACACGTGGCGAGGTGGCTAACAACTCAATTATTATGCTGACGTGGCGATGGCAACTGTCGGCACCATAGGATTGCGACACGTGGCACTTCGTGATTAGCTGATGATGATGTGGCGGTGAGGTGGCATGTTACTTGGTCAACTGATGACGCTGACATGGAGTGACACGTGGCACACGTGGCAATGGTGATTGTCGGCACTGTAGGATGATGGCACGGCGCACGTTAGCAAATCGTTGTGATGGTGACACATGGCACGGTGCACGTTAGCAAAGTCAAACTTTTCATATTCTGACCCGTTAACCCGGCGCACTTAGCATGACCAGGTGCACGTTAGGCGTCACGACGCCAAAGGCTTGCGCTTCGCGACTCGCCCAAATTACCAAAATGCACATTTTTCCAATTTTCACTGTTTTGCTCCAAATCACCTCCAGAATGTCCTGAAACTTTATTTATCTACAAAATAACACAAAACACATCTAAATATTCACAAAACTCAAGAAACTATACAAAATATTAGGTTAAATGAGTGGGAAATAATGATAGATTTCCACTCATCACACCCCTAAACCTAACTTTTGCTAGTCCTCGAGCAAAACATAGAATAAAATAACATAATAAAATTTAACTAAGCCATTTTCGTAGGGATCACGGTTGCATTGCGTATGCAACAAGCCTTTAAACCCCTAGGTGTCCCTAGTGGACGAGTTGTAGTCTCGTGAGGGTTTACAGCAATGATACCCACAAACATTTTACAAAAGTAAAAAGGTAGTGAAACTAATGCACACAAAAGCAAAAAGACAAGCGAAAAGAGAATAAAGAAGTTAGTGACTAATCAGGTGAAATTTCTACTCCAAGTTACTAGTTGTTTTCTTTCTTTATAAATTACTGAATATGTAAATTCTCTGATTATATTTACCATTCTCCATATACACAGCCAACAAAATATTAAACAACTCATTTTTGCCCACAATAGTCACAAGTGCAGTTGATAAGAGAGTAATATTTTTGTCCTAAAGTTTTATCAGAATTCACACCTTTTTGTAGCATTGGAATAATTTTTCTGATTTTTTCTTTGACTCGGTCAGTTGATGTTGTGGACACTGACGTGGAGTGACACGTGGCACACGTGGCAATGGTGATTGTCGGCACCGTTGGATGATGACACGTGGCACGGCGTATGTTAGCATATCGGCTGTGATGGTGACACGTGGCACGGCGCACGTTAGTAAAGTCAAACTTCTTGATTCTGACTTGTGGACCCGGTGCACGTTAGCATGGACTTGGTGCACGTTAGGCGTCGCGACGCCAAAGGCTTGCGCGTCGCGACGCGCCAAAATTATCAAAATGCCATTTTTCCAATTTTCACTATTTTGGTCCAAATCACCTCCAGAATGTCCTGAAACTTTATTTATCTATAAAATAACACAAAACACATCAAAATATTCACAAGACTCAAAGACTATACAAAATATTAGGTTAAATGAGTGGGAAATAGTGATATGATTACCACTCATCACACCCTCAAACCTAACATTTTGCTAGTCCTCGAGCAAAACCCAGAATAAAATAACATAAACATCTTTAAAATAAAATTTAACTAAGCCACTTTCGTAGGGATCACGGTTGCATTTAGCCTATGCAACAAGCCTTTAAACCCCTAGATGTCCCTAGTGGACGAGTTGTAGTCTCGTGAGGGTTTACAGCAATGATACCCACAAACATTTTACAAAAGTAAAAAAGGTAGTGAAACTAATGCACACAAAAGCAAAAAGACAAGCGAAAAGAGAATAAAGAAGTTAGTGACAATCAGGTGAAACTTCTACTCCAAGTTACTAGTCGTTTTCTTTCTTTCTATTTACTCAATAAGTAAATTCTCCGATTATATTTACCATTCTTCATATACACAGCCAACAAAATATTAATCAACTCATTTTTGCCCACAACAGTCACAAGTGTAGTTGATAAGAGAGTAATATTTTTGTCCTAAAGTTTTATCAGATTTCACACCTTTTTACAGCAATGGAATAATTTTTCTGATTTTTTCTGATTTTTTTTCTTTGATTTTTTCTCTATTTTTTATTTATATACAATACCTTCCGTCTATGTAACGAGCTTTGGGTCGGTGGCTCCCAAACCTGTTGGCTTTAGGGCACTAGGTGTTAAGACACCCCTACTGACTTAATTACTCTCAGACTTCAGATATATATATATATATATATATATATTTGCAGCATCTTTGATCCATGTAGCGAGCTTTGGGCCAGTGACTCCCAAACCAGTTGGTTTTAGGGCACTAGGTGTTAAAACACCCTTACAGACTTAATAACTCGGATCTCAGATTTTTTTTTACTCCATTGTTTTTTTAGATGCTTCCTCCTCCATTAAACTAGAGCACTGAATATTACAAACTTTTCAATTACAGTTCATGTCCGTATGTTACTATGGATGTTGATAATACCTGTCAACTGAGCATATGAAGATCCATTTCAGTTAGTTTTATGGAGAATTCACAAATTAAATAATTCAAAAGGAAATAAACAAAAATTAACTTGTTTCGAAATAGGTTTGAGATACGTTTCAAGGAGTGGAATTCCTTACTCAGCTATCTCTTACCAATTTCACACTTTTTAGTCAAAATAAAAACAAAAAATTACAAAATTTTTTGTAATTTTAGAAAAATTTTCAATTTTTTTGTATTTTTCGAAAAATTTTGGACTAAAAATAAAAACAACACGCAAACTAAAAACAAGGTACTAATCAACTAATTCCCTCCCCCAAACCTAAATGAGACATTGTCCCCAATGTCTTAAACAGTAGAAGAAGAGTTTAGAAGGTAGTACCTGGTTAGCTGAAATTCTATAAGAAATTAAAGGTTAAGATCCAGATTAACACAACGCCTCTTACCACGATCGTCCTCGGACCAATTTATCTTTGAAAGGATAGGGTCAACTTGTGGTTCATAGGCTAAGAGTTGGTCTATTAGATCCGGAGCAGTTCTGGCAGTAAAGAGAATTCTTTTAAAGGTTTTGACACGAACCCATTTCTCCGGGCATCATCAAGAAACACACAAAGAAAATCATAAAATCCATCAACGTTAACAGCCCAATTGGTTTCTGGTGTATGTCAGGTTCACCCAAGATAGCATTATAAATTTTCCTCCAATGTACCCAAGCCACCTGGCAAAGCAATAAAAGCATCAGCACAGTTAATCATTTCTACCAATCGTTCAGACATACCTGGCACAATTAGCTCTCTCTTTTGTTGATGATCCAATAAGATTTCCTTCTGCCAAGGGTTTTGGGATGATTCCCAAAACATGACTGCCTCCTTCCTGTACGGCCTTTGAAACGATCCTCATTAGTCCAAGATTCCTCCGCCATATACTAAGTGCATATTCCTTGCAGCTAAGACTCGACCCAATTCCTGTGCTGCATCTACGTATTGTGGTTTAGTACCAACACTATACCGCCAAAACACACAAATGTTTTCAACTCGTCTTCTTGAAGAGGCTTCCATGTTTTACTCTGGATGTCTTCAAAAGTGCAATGATGAGTTGAATTTATAACACCTGAAAAAGGTGAGTAAAATAATAGCACTAGTACCTGCCAATGACAATTATTAGTTAATAGTAAAATAAATCGTGGTAGTAAAAAGGTCTGGATCATGTCGGAGAAAATAAAAGAA